>JAODAL010072557.1:0-15070 GCA_025379985.1 Phyllomedusa bahiana
TACCCAAAATGCACATAATATTCTGGTGATTTTCCGGGAATTTGCTTGTACCCCCATTGCCCCACTCAAAAAAGCTGTTCCTCAATAAGTTTGAGCAACACAGAGAATTGTGTCTAATCCATGCTCACTGAGGCTATTTTCTAATGAATCTGTGATGGTTTTTGCATCAAATTCTTTTATCTCTTTAAATCCAAGAAAATACTCAGCAGCTGTGCTACTTTCAGGTGCAACACATCTTGCACAGAGAGTCAATAATTTCTTATGACCATCCCTGTCTTCATCTGCCATAACAGAATACATTCCAGACTTTTGAACTTCCATAATTATTTTGGCAACTATTTCTTCTGCGCAGGACTCAATAATTTCATTTTGTGAAGATGGAGATGTGTTTGTCGCATTGCTAGGTGGACTATATTTTTGTAAAAATGTATCATATTTTTGTAGTAGAGTTAAGCACTCTAAAAAGTTTCCTCTGTTTAGGCTGCTTTCACTCTCATCATGGCCACGAAAAGGTATTGCATTTCTTCCCAAAAATTCCACTATGCTGACAAGTCTGCCATGTAGTCACGTCTCTCTTTTATTTGGATTTCTGTGGCACTATGAAGCTGATCCACGATAGTCCCATGTTTTTGTTGATCTTTGAAGGCGAGCCAGCCCTGTGTACTTGATATATGAGATGATGACTTTTCATGTTCTTTGAAGGAATCCAGTGCTCGTTTCCAATTCTTGAAGCCACCATGACTATATAAAGCATCCATGTTACTCCGTTTTTGCTGGTGTCCAAAGTGCCTACATGGAAAACAAAATGCAGCATTTTCTTGTACTGAGTATTCAAGCCAGTTATACTTTTCGAACCAGTGGTACTGGAAGGCTCGTTTACTTGTGCCATACTGCTCAAATGGATAATGTGCCAGTTTTGGTTGCACAGGACCATTTTCAAGTCTAAAGGCATTACTGTACTTGGCACTGCTTTGGAGCTGCATGGTTGCTCTGGATCAAGGCCTGAGGTCACAGCTTTCTCTGTTTCGAACCCTGAGGCCACAGCTCCTTCTATCTCCTCTGCCTCAGTCATGGAAGTGTTGATTTTGGGTTTTGGTGCATTATGTCTTTCTTCCTCTTGTGGTTGGCGGCTTCTGGCTGTGTCTTTGCCAGAGAAAAACTTTCTAATATCCATTAGCCCCAAGCGGTTTCCACTAGGTGTTTTAAAGAAAGAAAGAGGGAAAAAAGGAAAAAAAGAAAAAAAAAAACGTAAAAGAGAACTGATTTCTGATAAATTTTCTCCAATTTCAATTAAAATATAATTGCCATCCCTTTTCTCACACATGTTGAAAAAAACATCTCCAATTGTCCTCAACTTATGAGGAAAAATTTTTCCATTTTCAAAAAAGAGCTATATAAATGAGTCCCTGGGTTAATGATCCCTCTATAGACTATATAATTGTTCATTTATTTGACAGCACCATTGATTCCAGGGCGCTATGCATTCGAGGGGGGTTATATACACAACATATGTCAAACAAAGTACAGTGGCAACAATAAATGATTAACAACTGGTACAGAGGGAGAGAAGACCCTGCTTGTAAAGGCTTGGAGAGAGGAGGAACGAGACAGAAAGTGAGGGGCAGACAGGGTTGTGGAGGGGGTAGTTGGGTTATTGTAGGTTATAGGCTCCTGAAGAAATGGGTTTTCAGGTTGCTTTTGAACCTGGGGAGGTGGAGGAGAATCTGATGTGTTGGGGCAGTGAGTTCCAGAGTATGGGGGAAGCACGGGAGAAGTCTTGGAGACAGTTGTGTGAGGAGCTGACACGGAAGAGAAAGAAGATCCGTGAGGAGCGGAAAATTGCGTGGGGAGATATCTGGAGATTAAGGCAGAGATGTATGGAGGGGAAAGGTTATGGAGCGCCTTGTAGGTCAAGGTTAGTAACTTGAGCTGAATTACCTGGGCAATGGGTAGCCAGTGAAGGGATTGGCAGAGGTGAGAGGCAGAGGAGTAGCCAGGAGAGAGGTAAATCAGACGGGCAACAGAGGTGGGGATAAATTAAAGGGGACCAAGAGTGCTAGATGAGAGGCCGCAGAATAGGATGTTGTAGTAGTCTAGGCGGGAGATGACAAGGCGGGGCCACATTAAAAATTACAATACATAGAATTCTTGTGAAGGAGGCAGGCAGGGGTGAGAAAGGGGGCTTGTATGTTTTTTTTTAAAGGATAATTTTAAGGGTATAGTGACTATAGCCTGTAGGCCTATTTACATCGCTTGGGATCTTCTGTTGGACTTCCATTACTGATTATGAAAAAAATTTTTCAGAAAAAGTACACAGCAAAACAGTGGTTTTTCGTCTAAATGAGGTAATCAGAAAGAAACTAATGGACCCTGTTTTAAATGGGGGGTTTTTTGTTTTCCCGTTAACAGATCCTGCCCCTTTTGCTTTTTTTATAAAAACAAATTACAACCAATCGGAGCTAGCTTTTTTTTTCCCCGGGGGCCCAGCATAAAAAAAATTAAACTGGGCTAATTGAGTGCAGGGCGAAAAAGATTTTTTTTACTTTAATATTTTCAAACATAAGGCGCATCAGTGTTTTTTAAAATTTTTTAAGGGCACTTTGACCCATGACCTTCATTCTTAACAAAACTACAGCAAACATCCCCCCCAAGTTACAGTGTAAAGCTTTTTAAAACATTTTTTTTTTTACCAAGCAGACCACAGAAAGATTATACAGTAATAAAACCACTTTTGATAAAATCACTCACGATTTTTTAAACCCTCATACCCTTTTACATTTACCCCCTTTTCTTGGCAAAACCCCCCACCCCCCCCCCCCCCCTTAAAAAGGGAAAAATTAAAATCTAAATGATTTTATTATACAGTCACACCACTTTTTTTTTTGACTCAGCAGCACAGCTCATGAAGTCCGGGTGTGTGGGGGGGGGGGGTGGGTATAACAGGTTACAACAGGCTGTTGCCACATATACTCTGTTGTCATAGAAAAGGAGGCAATTTATCAGATTTTAAAAAGGTATGATATTTGGCTGCGGGGCAGTATTTCTGAAACGTGCATTTTGTGAACTGTTAGTGCTTCTGGGTGAAAAGTATAGGAGTGGATAAATAGTGCTATTGCCCTAACAACTTGGAAACTGCAGAGCCCATGTGTCATTTATGAAAAAGGGGGTAAAGTTGGTCAAAAAAATGGCAATGGAGTGAGGTGAAAATATCACAGAACAAACATTCTGCAGCCATTTCTGGAAAAACACAAGCTGGGGCAGCAGCATTATAATCTGGGGATGGTTTTCAAGCCATTCTCTGACGCTTATCCATGCAGAAGGCGCTCTCCTCATGATTTGGGTATGAATCCATCTTGTAGATCCCTGTACCCAACACATAGGGGATCATCTTAAATGGGGCGAAGTGGGATTTACCAACAAGACTATGCCCATCTTACGACTAAGCAATGTCCTCACTGGTTGGTAAAAGAGCCTGACCAAGACTATCTAATTTACTAACCCGCCCCTGATTCCCCATGACTAGAACCCAAATTGGAGCAAGTGTGGGGCCCCTAGATGGTGGAGTTTGGCTCTATGCTCCTCTAACAGCTGGGGATGCAGTCACTCCAGATACCTGTGACAACCTACCATGTATGGAGAGTTAATCTCCACTGTCTACACTGATGTCTGGGGCTGCACATGGCGGTTACTCTATATTGTAGCATATTAGCTTCTAGTCATAATAATGTGATTCATATGTGTATAATTTAATAATGATAAACACAAGGTAAACAACACAACATGCAAAAATTAAATGATTCACTTACAGTAAAGAAAACAGAACAAGATGAGAAAGATGTAACATTCAATATATGTCAGGCAGGAAATTATGATTTTCTGTACTATTAGTACAAAAACACAATGGATGATATTCCTGTAAATAAGAAAAATTTGCAACTGCATAATATTGCTACACACTTGTTTTAAACTGTGAACATATTTTATCTACTCTTACTATGTGTGATACTCTCTGCTAAATGTAGTATAAAATGTACACCGTGTAAACAGACCCAATTTAAAATCAAACTCATTTAATCATTTAGGATAAGTAACTACAGCTAAGGACAGGGTGGCAGATACTACTACTCTTACCCATTAAACCAATGGTAGACATGTATGAAAATAGTCTGGCATAGAGACTATCTTTGATGCCCCATAGAAAACCTATCACAACGCCAGTTTTTTTTTGTTATAATTTTTCAGAGCACAATATGAAATAAAAGCTGAGCTCTGATTGGTTGCTATGAGCTCCGATTGATTGTTATGAGCACTGATTGGTTACTATGAGCTCTGATTGGTTGCTATGGACAACAGAGGCAGGCTTACTGCTAGACAGTTTTAGTACATAAGGGGCCCTAATTGACCTAAAATTTCATTTTTTTTTTGCATTTGAAGTTTTTTCTGGTAAGGAATTTTACCATACGGAATAAATTAAATTATATCCTAATAGATCATTGCAGCAATGTTAATATTGCAGCATACCTGTATATGTAACTTTTTTTGTACAATGACAAAAGTGGGGTAAGTTTAACTTTTAATATTTTATTATGTTGTTAAATTCTTTAAAAACTTTTTTTTTACTTATACATTTAGGCAACAGTATGAACAGGCTTTGTGCCAGTTTTCTGTTGTCAGATACGGTTTTAGCCCTGTTTAATAGATGTATGACAGTCCTCACTCCCAACTTGACACAATGTGGCACCCAGGTCGAGCACTTTGTAATGCACCAAAGATTTGGTGCTTCTGGACGTCACAGCACATTCTTAGAAGTAGAACCAACTTTTATGGCCCCTGAATAGTAGTATTGGCCAGCGCGAACTTCTGAAAACGTTCTGTGGTACGGCTCCCACAACACACATTTCCCATGCTTAGGTACGCATCAGCAAAATGTAGGGTAATCATAGCTCCAATGGAAGCTAGGATTACTGTAGTTAAGAGGTCGTACATCGGGCGTATGCAGTGCAGACATTGCTGACCTGTTCAAGGGTTGAGAGCACCGAGCACCGAATATCCTGCATTCAGTTATCTATTGTACCTGCAAAGGCTCCAAATTGGGACCTTAACCCCTTCGGACCGCGTTTTTTTATCTTCACACCTTCCAGGGGCCCATAACTTTTTTTTTTTCAGTTGTACGCGAGCTGTGGACATGCTTGTTTTTTGCGGGAAGAGCTGTCGTTTTTTATTGGTATAATTTTTGGGGGGACAAGACTTTTTGATCAGTTTTAAATCCGATTTTGGAAGGCAGAGTGAAGAAAATACCTCAATCCTAGCAGTGTTTTTTTTAAAAAATTTAACAGCGCTCACCGTGCAGTATCCGTGATAATTTCTTTACTTTTGGGGGCGATCGATTAGGGCATTACCGAGAAGCATTTTAAAAAAAAAAAAAAGGGTTTTTAGTGTGTAAAAGACATTTTATGCATCGCTGTCTTCTGAGAGCCATAACTTTTTTACTTTTCCGTATACAGAGCTGTGTAAGGACTTTTTTTTGCAGGATGAACTGACATTTTAATTGGCATATAGTGGCGTTTATAGGAGTTTTTGATCGCTTTTTAATCCATTTTATGTGCTGCGGGATGAACAAAAATCTTAAATCTGTGATTGTTTTTATTTTATGGCATTCACCGTACGGGTTAATTAACATGACAGATTTATAGGGCAGGTCAATATGCACGCAGCGATACCAAATATGGGTACTTTATTTATTTTTGATCTTTTTGAGGGCGATTGGCGTTTGTAAAGGGAAAAGGGTGGTGTGTGTTTTTTTAATTTTATTTTTCGTGTTTGTGTTTTACATGTTTTTAACTTTTTTTTTTTTACTTTTCCACATAGGGGATTTGAATGAGAGATCTTCAGATCCCTCATTCAATAGGAATCGGTACACAGCTTGTTGCTGTGTACTGGTTCCTATGGCAACTGTCAGTCACGATGCCGGCCCATGCCCACAGGTCACGGCCAGGCATAGTGACGTCACAGACAACCCAGAGGCATTCTATGCCTTCCGTGCTGTCTGTCAGCACACAGAAGCCGCACAGATCGTAGCTCTATGGGTCAAATATACAATGCTATATTGATCAGCTATATTGATCAGTTCTATGGGTCAGCATTGTCAAATATATAATGCTGACCCATAGAGCTCATCAATAAAGCTGTAGGCTGTCAGCTCTGTGGGTCAGGGTGACCCATAGAGCTGACAATCGGTGTACAGTTATATTGATTAGCTATATGGGTCAAATATACAATGCTGACTGATAGAGCTAATCAATATAACTGTACACCGTTTGTCAGCTCTATGGGTCACCCTGACCCACAAAGCTGACTGCCTACAGCTTTATTGATCAGCTCTATGGGTCAAATATACAATGCTGACCGATAGAGCTAATCAATATAACTGTACACTGATTGTCAGCTCTATGGGTCACCCTGACCCACAGAGCTGACCGCTTACAGCTATATTTATCAGCTCTATGGGTCAGCATTGTATATTTGACCCATAAAGCTCATCAATATAGCTGTAGACTGTCAGCTCTGTGGGTCAGGGTGACCCATAGAACTGACAATCGGTGTACAGTTATATTGATTAGCTCTATGTGTCAAATATACAAAGCTGACCGATAGAGCTAATCAATATAACTGTACACCGATTGTCAGCTCTATGGGTCCTCACCCTGACCCACCGAGCTGACAGCCTACAGCTAATTTTTTATCAGCTCTATGGGTCAAATAAACAATGCTGACCGATAGAGCTATCAATATAACTGTACACTGATTGTCAGCTCTATGGGTTACCCTGACCCACAGAGCTGACAGCCTACAGCTATATTGATCAGCTCTATGGGTCAGCATTATATATTTGACCAATAAAGCTCATCAATATAGCTGTAGACTGTCAGCTCTGTGGGTCAGGGTGACCCATAGAGCTGACAGTTATTCTTCAGGTAAACTATATCACCCCCCAACATTTCAATAGTTTTATTTCAGTGTGAGCCTTTCCAGCCCAGTCCCAGCCCCAGCCCTAAATACCTAAATGGCCACCAGGCGCCGGCTGCTCTGCTATGCTCTGCGTGGGGAGGACAAGGAGGAGCATGCAGGCGCCAGCGCCCTGGGCTACGCTACGCTGCTCCCCCACCTCGTCCCTGCGGCAGCAGCCGCCGCAGCAGACAACGTTACTGAGCGCTGTCGGCTGCCACACACACAGCTCCATTGAGTAGTGGCGCGGCGCCGCATCTAACCAATGCGGCGCCGCGCTTCACTGCAGTACCACGCTGAAGCCCGGCAGCAGCAGAGAATTTAGGGAGACGGGCCGCGGGCGGGAGCTTTAAATAGTAGCGCAGCGCCGCATCTACTCTCTCTGATCAGCAATGCGGCGCATGGGCGCAGGCATTAGGTCGGGGCACGGGCCCTGAATGATAATGCCTAGCGACACCCCTGAATGTAGGTTTTATCTGACCCTTATGTGGTCTCCACATGGCAGTAATATAGGTTATATTGGTATTTGCAGAGTGGCAAGCACCAATATAAAACTCGTAAACTTGTCCCTCACTGTAAAAGAGAGTGTACGCCTGTCCCTAATCCTGTGATTAGAACTTGCTATATACCACTTTTACTTGCTATGTTGTGTTGATGGTGTTTATTTTAGAAAGTGGTGAGGTGCCGGACCAAGGCAAAACTCATATAATATATGTGGGCCGGTGGGGGTTTTGTGCCAGGGCTGCGTTTTAGTCCTAGTCCAGCCCTGGTTGGTACCATATCGGTGTGGTACACCAGCTGAAAAAAATCTGTTCCACCCTTGCATAAGAATTCTTTGCAGACCTGGACTTTAACAAACATCTTTGTAGCTGTGTATTTCTTCAGGCTGAATCTTTTTAGGTCTTACCATTATTGAGTGGCCTTAAGCATTAAGTTCTGCACTTGGTAAAGTTCCCCAGTAACACTTATGACACTATTGATGAGTTAGGAAAACGTGCAAAAGAAAGTCCAAAAATGGCAGGCAGCAAGGCAAATAAAATTCAAGGGATTTTATTGAAACAATATATAAAGTCAATACAGTGTGAATGATCAGAGGGGCAGTATTGTTCTTGGAACGTTGGCATGGGCACAGACGTCTACATGGGAACATCCATTCAGCTGTCATCGAGGTGAGCTGGCTATGCTGCTTGTTTGAACTCTGTAACATGTGCCACCTGACAATACCAGAGTTTATGACGTCACAGGATACATATGAAGTATATATAAAAGTATATGTGTGTGTATTAACATCAAACATCAGAAGTTTGAAATCAGAAGTTTATATACACTATACAAAAAGATACATGTGCATGTTTTTTCCACTATCTGACATGAAATTACAGTAAATCTTAACCGTTTTAGGTCATTTAGGATTACCACAATTATTTATATTTGCCAAATGCCAGAATAATGAGAGAGAGAATTTTTTAATGCATTTTTATTACTTTCTGAAAATCAAAATTTACATACATTTCATTAGTATTTGGACATTGCCCAAACCCCTTATAATTTGGGGTAAAACATTTGACTTCTCTAATATTGGTGGGAAAATTTTGGCACACCCTCCTGACGAACGGGTGTAACTGAACCATTTTGTAGGCACCTTGCTCGCATCTACCTCTTCAGCTTTGCCCTACATTTTCAATAGGATGAGTTTAGGGTTTTGTGATGGCCACTCCAAAACTTTTGACTTTTTATCCTTAATTCACTTGTAACCATTTTGGGCAGTATCTATTGGCATTTCCTTTTGGAAAAACCCATTTCCCCCCCAAGCTTTAATTTTCTGGCTGATGTTTTGAGATGTTGTTCAGTTTTTCCACATAATTTTTTTTCCCCTGATGCATTTTTTTTGTGAAGTGCACCACCCCTCCCGCAAAACAACCTCAAAACAGATGCTGCCCCCCCCCCTTTTCATAGTTGGTAGGATTCTTGGGCTTCAATTTCTCCCTTTTTTTTTTCAAAGAACGAGGGTCATTAGGCCAAAAAATTCAATTTTTTTTTAAGTCTTTTTTTCCTGGGGTCATTTGCAAACTTTAATCGGGCTTTTATATTTTTTATGGAATAAGGGCATTTTCCCCGGGCAAGTGTTTTTAGCCCATGCGAACATACTCGTTTCACTGGGGAAAATGACAAATCTTACCAGCTTCCGCCAGCATCTTCCAAGGCTTTTCTTTACTTCTTGGGGTCTATGCACATTTTTATAAACAGTTCACCCTGAGACAAAGAACCGCTTCTTCCGGGGCGTATGATAGTGGATTCCCTCTTTTTTGTACTTGGTAAATTTTTGTACAGATAACAAGCACCTTTATATCTGGGAAAATTGCACCCAAGGATATCCAGACTTGTCAATCCACTATTCTCTTTCCCGATACTTGGCTATTTTTTAGACTTTCCCATATGTTCTACAAAGCATTTTCTGGGGGTTGCTTTAAATACATCCCTAATGTTCTCTAATTAACTAGATGCGCCAAAAACCATCAAACTTTCCAAAGACATTTCATCTCAAAGGGGTGTCCCCCGTTGTTTAAAGGCATAGAAAACCTAGGACATAAACTTTTTTACTTTCAGAAAGTAATAAAAATCATTTAAAATTTTTTTCTTCCCACGAAAACTGGCATTTGGGGAAATAAAATAATTGTGGGAATCCTAATTGATCTAAACCGTAAGATTTTTTCTGATTTAAAATCAATAGTGAGAAAAAAATGCATATGTGTCCTTTTTTATAAAAGGGAAGTATATGAATTTTATAATTTTATAAATATTTTTTTATTTATTTATTTTGCCCCTTTCTAATTTTCTATCTATCTATAAATATATTATATATATATATAAAATTTTAATAATAATATAATTAAAATTATTATAAATATCTGTATAAGTTGAACCAAGTTTTTTCATACACTTAAAAAAGAGACTTTTGCATTTTTCTCAAAATCGACATGAACAGAATGAACTTACCCGGGATAATAAATATATATACTTTTTTTTACCTTCTTGTACTTTTTTTTCATAAAGAAAATTTTTGCCACAACCGAAACTACAAATACTAGCAAAAACAAAAAACAAAAAAAAACCGGTTTTCATATTTAATTTTAGTATTAATTTGCTAATTTTTAAAAACTAATTTTTTTTTGCACACATTACACCTAATAAAACAAAAAAATAGAAAAAACATTTCTTAAAAAATTAAAAAAATATATCTTACCAAAAAAAAAATCCCCAAAAACAAAGGGAAAAATTCCAAAAAAAATTGCTTTTCCCACACTTGAAAACAGAAAAAACTGGGGGCCACAAAAAATTTTTGGCCAAGATTTTTTTTCCCCCATACCCCAAAAAAGCCCCCCTTTCAAAAAGGGAAAAAATAAAAGGGGGCCCCCGTTTTTTTATGGGAAACAAGGGTTTAGCCAAAGAAAAACCCCCCTAATTTTTAAAAAAAAAGTCTTATGAAGGGACGCCCGTTTTTTTTTATTTTGCCAAAAAGAATGTATGGGGGTGTCACACATTTTAGATAAAAAATTTGAAATCTTTTGGCCAAACTTTTTGGGTTTTTTTTTTTTTTTAAATTTTTTTTAAAAAAATTTTTTTGTTTTTTTTTTTTTTTTAATAAAAAAAAATATTTTTTTTTTTTTTTTGTTTTTTTTTTTTGTTTATTTGACTTTTTTATTTTTTTTTTTTTTTTTTTTTTTTTTTTTTTTTTTTTTTTTTTTTTTTTTTTTTTTTTTTTTTTTTTTTTTTTTTTTTTTTTTTTTTTTTTTGTTTTTTTTTTTTTTTTTTTTTTTTTTTTTTTTTTAAAAAAAAACAAACCCCCGGGGGGGCCCTTTTTTATGCAGGGGGAAAAAAAAAATTTAAAATAGTTTTTAGGCAGGAAGAAAAATGTAATATGTAAAGATGGGGACCCAAAATTCGAAAAAAGGGGGGGGGTTTTTGGGGGGAGCAAATTGTTTTTGGGGAAAAAAGGAGAGAAAAGTTTTAAAAACCCCTGGGGACCCTCAACAAACTGCCGGTAAAACCCATCCCCCTTAAACCCCCTTGCCCCAAAAACCTTAATGACCCAAAAAAAAATTTTTTTTTGTTTTTCCAAAAACCTTTTTTACATTTTTTAAGTGAATCATTTTTAAGGGTTTTTTATGCGGAGAATTTTATTTTGGGGGAGGGCATAGTTACACATAAATTACTGCAGAATTTTTTTTATTTATTTATTTTTTTTGTTTTTTACATTTTTTTTACACCATTCACACTTCACACTAAATAACCTGTTGGATGAAAAACTCAGTTATTCCCATCGGAATAATTTTTGTTTTTTATTTTTGTGTAAGGACACAATAAATAAAAAATATTTTATTTTTTAATTATTTTACTTTTTTTATTACATTTCTTTAAAGTTTTTTTTCAATTTTTTTTAAACCATTAAAGGGAAACTATTTTAAAACTTTTTTTTTCACTTGTAATGTATTACCTACTGAAAATGCTAATGATTACCTTCTGTGTCAACGACTAGCAAGTCAGGCAGCACAGTGTGTGCCCTGCATGCAGGTTCACTATACAGACAGCCCTGAGTCTACTCTAGGTCCCCATGTCTGACTGTACAGACGGTCCCCAGGCTCCGTCAGTTCACCGGGAGTCCCGATCACCCCAAAGGAGCAGGAGAATTCTTTACTATTCACTTAAAGGATGCACAATCAAGGGTTAAGCGCTGGGGAGTGGAGGTTTTTTCCCGCTCCTGGTACTTACAGAGATTTCTCTAGGAACAGGTAAAGATTAGTAAAACCAAATAAAATCCCGATAGTTGACCCACTAAAAAGCCAACAACTATGTGGTTCCAAAACAGCGCAAACACTCCAATGTTAATAGAAAAAGGTAAAAATACTGTGTTTATTGGCAGAATTTATGTGCTACGTGCAAAATCACACTTCCTCAGACTTCATGACAAACAACAGCATGGGACAGGTTTCAATGGCATGATTGCCAGGAGTGAACAAGCTAAAATGAGACATACATATATTTGTAAAAAAACCCTTATTAGAAACAATCTTTGACAACTGATTATCTCCAAGTGATTTTCAATTGGATATAAATGTTAAAACGTTTACAATAAATAGAGAAGTCAACTTTAGTAGAAAACAAGTATGATGTAAAATAGGAATTATGGTGGCCTAGTTTAATTTAGCCACTAGTTGTAGCATAATAAGTAGTTGTATGGGGCAGATTG
The DNA here is from genome assembly GCA_025379985.1 of Phyllomedusa bahiana. Lineage (NCBI taxonomy): Eukaryota > Metazoa > Chordata > Amphibia > Anura > Hylidae > Phyllomedusa > Phyllomedusa bahiana. Next base: position 12,254 of record JAODAL010072557.1, read on the forward strand.
TATCTGGTATTTTTATCTTCTTTGCTGCTTGTAGATTTTGTAACAAAAGTCGCAATAAGGAAGGAGATGTTTGGATTGGAAAGTAAAGACGGATCGTGAAAATCTATAACAGAACTGTGATAGGGGAGATCACAGGCATAATTACTAGAATTGCAAGTCCTGAAGCTAAGGGGGACAAGGAGGAGAGAAAGCTGTATCAGATGAGACTACTCTGACTGCATGTGTAGAAGACTAAAAGGAACAAGAATGTGGGTTATATTGTACATATGGAGATCACACTGGACGGCTGTGGAAAAAGGGTAAGTGACAAGATAAAAATGTGCACTGTGGAATAGTCAATTCCAAACAGGGTTTCCGGGCGCTTACTCAGAAAGAGGCTTGCACCACAAACAACTCCCAGCTCCGACATAGGTAAACAAACAGCTTTATTGTGCAAATTAAAATGACCGCAAAGCACAAACAGATGTCACAGCATACAGGAAAGCAGCTAACTGACGTGTTTCGAGTTTAACACTCTTGCTCACACAGTATATTTTACGTATGTTTGGCTGCTATATTTATAAAAAAATCTAAAACCAATGGCTGGGAATTTCCCAATCACATGTTCGATCAACGTATTCCGTTTAAAGGGAAACACACTTCTGTATCTATAAAACATATGCAAGATGAATTATATCCCATACTCAAACACATATTCCATTTACAGAGGAAAACAACTTGAATATCCAACAATAAGCGGGTTGTATATCCCCACAAAGATTTGATAATACTATCAAGGTGACTGCTTAATATAAACACCTGTTTTATTTCCCACATCATAATTTACTAATTTTTATAATATTTTTTGGTAGGGTAAAAATAAAAACTTTTCTTTTATATACAAAAGGGTATTCTTAATAGTATAAACAGGTCTTTTTTCTATAGTTTTAGCCTTGCGGTGTCCTTTGGCCCAGCCTGAGGGTCCAATACCTCCCTTTCCCCAATTTTTTTTCCCCAATCCCCCCCCCCCCCCCCTTTGGGCATGTGACCCGTTTATTTGGGAAATATATTTAAAACCTTTTTCCCTTTAGCAACCAGAAATGTCCCGGGAGCTCCCGACTGGTTCCCTGTTTTTTTTTTAACACTTGTTTCGTGCTCCATTAAACGGGTTTTTACTTTACGTTGGTAACCCACATATTTTTTTTTGGCATTTGTGCATCAATAATATATATTTCATGGTTTTTTTGCAATTCAGAAAACTTTTTTCTAAAAATTTTCCCACACTTTTCATCTTTTAAATACATTTGTTTTTTTTTGCTCAAATTTCACACTTGCACTATTGCCTCCACACAAAAAAACCCTTTTGGCCACCGTTTTTCCCTTTGGGGCGCTACTGTTTTGAGGGACCCGGGGAAATTAATTTCCTAAGTTTTGATTTCCATTGGAATGCATCTACTCCCTTTCCCCTAATATTTTTTGCCAAGGGTTTTAAAACTTGTCCAATATGTTGACATTTTTAGAAAAAGCTTGATTTCCCGTATTCCCCGGGTAAATTTTGGGGGTAAAGTACTTTTTATTATTGAACTTATCACTACTCCAAACATTTTTTATGTGACAAGAGTGTTTAAAACCCAAACCGTCAGTTAGCGCTTTCCGTATCTGTGACATCTGTTTGTGCTTTGCTGTCATTTTTAATTTGACAATAAAGCTTTTTGTTTACCTACGTCAGAGCTGGGAGTTTTTTTGCAGGCAAAGCCTCTTTTTGATAAGCGCCCGGAAAAACCCGTTTTTTGGAAATTTGGGGTTTTTACCGCCTGGCCCGCGCTCGATCTCAGAAAACACAGCGGGCCCACAGCAAGTATAAAGCAAGGAGACCCAGAATAGGTGAGACTTTTTTCATTTTTTTTGACTTTTTAATAGTGTTTTATCTAAAAAAAGCTTGAAAGTATGGGAGAAGAAAAACCTTGGAAGGGAAATTCGTTTTTAGAATGAATTGGCCACAAAAGATTATAATAGACTCAAAGGGGGCCTTTATTGGCCCTTTTTGGGAAATTCTTTTTAGGCCATAATGAGACATTGTATTTTGTATATCCAATACAGGCATCCCCACTTGCGTCTGCCCCTAGTTACGAATGGGGGCCACGAAGACTGAAGCCGGCACGCCACTTCAGTGAAAGCGAAACCCCTTTGGATCTTTTCAGCTGAATCCCCGGATTTACCTGTTTTGGGGACTTCCCCTTTTTTACAGGATACACAGTCCCTACTGGGGGAAAATTCCTCCATTAGGCACACTACCCTGACCTCGTGGGGTAACTTGCACCCACTGAAGAACCGTTATTCCAGAGGGAAAAACCTCGAGTATGATTTAAAAAGAACATATGTTAATCCTGTACATCATGATAATCTTTTTCACAATATGCATGTTTATCTGATTTAAAGGTTTAGGGACTATTTCCCCCCTGCACATGTTTTGATTGAGGGAAAAAATATTAGGCGTTAGTCGTGAAACCCCCTTTCAGGGCTTTTTTCCCGCACAGGCCATTTCTAGGGGTCATAATAGTTAGGGATATAGGCTCCCCCAAATGTCTCCACATTTTTTTACTAATGTAGTTCTATATGGGATTTTGCTTACCCCCTTTTTTATCTATTTCATATTTTAAAATTTATATCCATTAAAGGGTTTGGTTTTATATTGGGAAAATTTTTCTTTTTTGCCTATTCTATGTTTCCCTTTCTATTCTGATTTTTAGAAATTTGTCTTTTCCGTTTTTTGTGATCTTTGACTGCATGCGACCCTGGAAACGCATACAGCTGACTCTCCTCCCCTCGCTCCGGGGG
>JAODAL010072558.1:0-15069 GCA_025379985.1 Phyllomedusa bahiana
GGTTTTGTTTTCCCTTTGCTTGTCCTTGTCTTGTCTTTTCCCCAACATTCTTCTCCCTTATTATTCCTTGTTCTTTAAAAGTTTAATCGGGTTTCAGAAAAAAGGTAGGACGGGGCCCCCCAACCCCAGATACCGAATGTGGACAAGTGATTTTCTGCTGGCTAAGGGGGAGGGGGATTTCCGCTGTCCCCGGGAGCGATCGGGCCCCGTAAAAAATTAGGTTTAGGCAACAGGTCCATAAAACTTTGTTTTTTACTCTTACCTTCCAAATGTGGGCGAAGAAGATCAACACCCCTTTTGGTAGTGATCATCGATGGGACACTCCCCCCCCCATACGAAAAAAATTAACCTGAAGAACTACACAAAAACCCCTACAGGGTATATGCTTTTGAGGTCAGGGTCCCCTTTTTATTTTAAAAAAATTTTCTTTATAGGAACTTGACATATGCAGACTCGGTAGCGCTTGATTTGCCCAAAACCCCCTGGAAGAATGTAGAAATTGTTTGGATTAAATGCACTTCCTTGTGTAAACATTTGATAAAAGCATGTACCTACTGGGCAGGGAAACCGGGCGGCCTCCTTGACAAAAAAAAGACGGGGACGTGCCCCCCACTGCAAACCCTATTCTTGGGGGACTAGTAGGCGAATGAAGGGAGCCCGGGACCCTCGGGGATATGGCCACCCCCCCTTGCCTATCAGGAAGGAAAATATACCTGCAATGCATCCCTGATCCACGAATCTAAGGGAAACCATGGAAGGAACATTGTTAATAATTGTTGTAAACTTAAATTTTTGTGTTTTAAAAATAATAAAAACTTTTTTTAAAAAAAAAAATATTTCTTGTCTAACACAGGGGGAGGGCACTCCATTTTAAGGAGATTAAAAAAAACAAATCACCAGCCGATGCTATCCCCCATGTCCAAAGGGGAGTTAAAGGGGTTTTTTTGCCATGCTGTAATTTTTCGGGGATTCCCCCAAAAATGGGTATTAAAATCATTTTCAAATATATGTGATTACAAAAATTGAATCCGTGGGCTACAGCATTGCTCATACCCCTTATTTCCGACATTTTTACAAAACCGCCCCGGACAACGGGGAGCTGACGGCCCCCTTTGCTTTTTTCACTTCTTATCGATAGGGGGAACATAAGGAGCTTGAAAGGGGCTGGGGAAAAGTGATGTAACGCTGGGTAGGGATCCACTGGCTACCAAGCGATGATAGCTAACCACCCGGGGAACGGAATCTAATAGCCCCCTTTTTTCACCAGAGCCCCCGCCGCAAAGCGGGATGGACTTCTGTACGTGAGGCTACCGGGTTCCCCCCCTGCGTGACTTCTTGCGGTGGCAGCCGAGGTGCAGCGTGGTACAAAAACGTGTCCAGACCCGTATCTGGGGCAGGCGAAGGTCAGGGCAGGGGGCAGAGGTTCTGGTCGTAGACAGGCGGGAATGGGGGCGGCGAAAAGGGTTCGGATTTTAGAAACGAGCGAGGGTCGTACACGTAAGGCAGATAGCTTTTGGGAACGCTTTCTCTGGGGCAGGGGGCAACATAATCCGAAAGGAGGATTGGGGGGACAAACCTTAAGTAGGGGGAAGCGCCGGGCAATTACCCAAAATAACAGGGCGCGGGCCCCTTTAAACCCCCGGAACGACCCGCGCCCCTCCCTTAGGACAGGCAGAGGGCGCGGACGGCACAGGACGGGGTCGGGTAAGTCCACGGCGACGCAGCCCCCCGGCTCGCCCGGGGCCACGGCGGCCCCCCCCGGGGGCACCCCGGGAGGGGCCCAAAGGATGCCCCCGGGGCCCCCCCGGGGAGGGGCGCAGGCCGTGAATACCCCCCCCTTAGGTCCCCCCCCTTTTGGCTGAAGAAACTTAGGGATAAGGTCCGGTTCGGGAATTGGGATTCCGGTTCCCAGGACCTCTCTTCGGGCCGAAGCCCCTCCAATCAACAAGAAAAAATCGCCACCCCTGACATCTTCATGTCTAAATGTCCTTCACTTCAAAGACACAGGAATTCCGCAAGGAAAAAGGAGCATTGCCCCGGGGAGAATCGGTTCAGGACCAAGGCTTAAGGAGGGAACGGGAAGGCGTTAAAATCCTAAAAGAAGGGGGTAGGCAGAGTTTTAAAGCACACGGTTTTATCTGACGGAGCACTCAAAAAGGGCCCCAGAAATCGTGGACCCAAATTTTTGTAGCGGGGACCTTGAGGCTACGTGTCGGCAAAGCCACCCCTTACTCCTGGCTGGAACGTGGGGGGCGGCCTCCTTCTTTTGTGGGCCTGGGTCTTCCCATGCGGGTAGAGGCCCGGGTTAAGGAAAGCGGGTTCCCCCCCAAAATGTCTTTAATGTCCAGTACGGGTTTGCCACACGGGAACCTCAAAAGTCTACCCAAGGGAGGGGCGGGGCGTGGTGACACCGAGACCACCAGGAATGGAAAAAACCCGAAATCGAGCCCCGAGGGTTTGGAAAATTTCAGCCCAGGGAAACACTGGGCCCAGTTGTCCTACGCCGACGGAAATGGCGCGGGTTTTCCCCCAAAAATTCTGATTCACCCCTCCACTTGACCATTCGTCGGGGGTGGTAGGCAAAGAAAAGCCAAATTTTAAATTTTTTAAGCAGAACACGGGGCCCGCCAAAATTTGGAACAAATTGGACACCCCGATCAGACACATATCGGGGGAATCCATGCGACAAAAATAGGTGGAAAAAATTTCCCGCCATTGAGAGCCGAGGGAAGACCCGGGAGGGGCACGAAGGGGGACTTTTTAGAAAATTACCGTGACCACCCCAATGCAAAATTTCCCCTAAAGAGGCGGAAGGCCGTAATGAAGTCCAGCCGAGTGTGTCCTGGGGACCGGGGAGGGCCGAGGGCAAGACCCAGGGCCTAGGGCGGGGAACCCTTTTTTTCGGGCAATGTGTCACGGGCAGAAAAAATCTTGGACGCCCGGGGGCAGGTCGGCCCCACCAGTAGCGCCGGGGATGAGGGCTGGACTTTCGTACCCGGGGGGTGACCACCAAAAAAACTACCCCCCACCCCAAAAATTCCCTCTGAGCGCAGGACGAACAGGTCTTCCTGGTGGAACCCTCCGAAGTCCACCACCCACGGGGATCACCCTTTCGGGAGCAATGATGTCGGGACCAGTTCTTCTCCAGGGACTCAAGGCTCGGGAGAGGGAAATCAGCCTTTCTTTCTTCCTCGCTGCCGAATGAAAATCCTGAATTAAACGGAGAAAAATAAGACCCCCTGGCCTGGCGAGGTTCAGACCGGGCCCGTCGGGAGGACTGAAGTTCTTGTGGTCCGTGAAGACGGAAGGGGTGACGGGCCCCCTCCAGCAAATGCGCCACTCCTCTAGTCCCAAATTTTTGATCCACATTTCTCGACTCCATGGTGTAGTTGCATTCACCGGGCGAGAAGGTCCGGGAAAGAAACCGCAAAAAACATCTTGCCTTTAGGCCCTTCTGATCAGGACTGCCCCTGCTCCCACGGAAGAGGCATCCACTCCGGGCTAAAGGGCCTACCCGATCAGGAAACCAGGATGGGACCAAAAAACCCAAATTCATTTGAGAGAATGCTTCCTCACTGACGGGGCCCAACACTCGGGTTTTGGCATTCTTCCCCGGGTGGGGGCCACGATGGGAGCCACCAGCAAAGAGAAGTGGGGAATAAACTCCCGGGTAATAGTTGGCGAACCCCAGGAAGCGTTGAATCCCCGAAACCGACGGGGCGGGCCCGCAGATCCGGACGCTAGCGGGGTCCATCTGCAGCCCCGGCGGGACTATGTACCCCCAGGAAAGGAAGGCTCCCCTGGTGGAACCGACACTTCCCCAGTTTGGGCATACAGTGTTGTTCCCAGGGGCGCAGGACCTGGGGTACTTTACCCAGAGTCTGTGCTCAGGAAGAAAACCAAAATCGTCCAGGTCACTAGACGCAGGTGTACACAAGTCCCCGAATACGTCATTGCGAATCCTGGGAAAACGGCTGGGGGCTTGCATAGCCCAAAAGCATTACAATACTCGAAATGGCCGTCCCGGGGTTTTAAGGGTGTTTTCCACTCGTCCCCCCCACGAATCTGACGAGGTTATAGGACCGCGCAGGTCCAATTTAGAAAACACCTTTGGGGCCCCAAGACGATCAAAGAGCTCCGAATCAGGGGGGAGAGGGTAGCGGTTCTTCCCTGACTTGTTTGCCCCCTGAATCTATACACGGCCGAAGAACCCTCTTTTTCTGGACGAAAAAAAAGCCCCCCGGGGGCGAGGGGGACTTTCGTATGAATCCTTTTGCAAAATTTTCCCCGTATGTAACCCAGGCCGAGTCTCGGCCAGACAGAGGGTAGACCCACCCCGTGGAGGGCTTTTTTCCGGAAGGAGGTCTATGGACAGTCATATGACATGTGGGGTAGTTCCAGCCCGTTTCTCGGAGAACACATCGCCAAAAACCGGTACCGCCGCAGGCCCGGCAACGGGTTACAGGCGGGGGCGGAGAAGGGGTAGGCCCGGGCGTGGTTTACCTCCCAAGCACGGGTTTTGGCATTCCGTCCCCAAAGCAGGACTTCCCTGTCTTTCCCAACGACAAGGGGCGTGACTTTTCAGCCAGGGGAGCCCAAAGGATCGCCGAGGAAAGCACGGGACAGGGCGGGAACCTAAAATTTTTCTTTATGTAGACCCCCACACGGAAGTCACCAGCCGGGTTATATACTTGGATGGGATCAGGGGAGCTCCCCACGACCGGGAGATAACAGCGGCTTCTCCGCCCGGGCTACAAGTATGCGGTACCGGGTTACCATGAGGCTAAGATAAGTTCCGGGGGAACCCCCAAAACCGGAAGGCAGAACTCCGGGAAAGCAGGACCAGCATCAGAAGTCACCTCCACAGGCATCATCAAACGGGAGAGGAAGAAACTGCACCAGGGCCCCCCTCTCCCACGGCACCTAGTGGGCGTTTTCCCGGGGGCTGAGGGCGAAGGGGGGAACTTCTGCGTAATGGGCCGGGGCGGGGCCCAAAAAGGCATAGCTTTTCTGTCGACGCGGTTTTATTCTTTCTCTGTTAAAATGGGCCCGTCCACTTGCATCGGTTTCCCCCCCTCTGCGGGTTTTAGGCAGTGGAATTTGGGGAAAAGCGGGAAACAGGGGCCGGGAAACCGCCACGAGGACGACACCTCTCTTTTTGGCGAAGCTCCTCCTGCCCTCAGCGAACCTTTTATCGATGCGGGTGGCAAGAAAAATAACCGTTTAGGGGGACGGGAGGTCTTTGCTGCCAAAGCGTCTTTTACCCTCGGGCAGACCCTTTTTGAAGGTACGCAGAGGGTGGCATGTTCCTGCGAGCTCCGAACCCGGGTACGGAATTGAACCGCAACCCCCAAAGAAGACTCCCCTGCGAAGGGTCAAGAGGGGGTCTCGGGGAGGGAAACACGCCCGCTCCCCAAGACGGTGCGGAAAATTTCCCGGAGGAAGGGCTGTAGGTCCCAGTCACAGGGGCGTTCCTGTCCCAGAGGGGGTTGCCCCCAACCCAACCTTTCCCGGAGAGAGAAAAACCCCCACCACAAAACCACTTTTGGGCCCCTCCCAGGGGAAAATGATCCGCCAAAACCCACGTGCTTACACTGATAAGAAACCCCGGCAGAGCTTGGGATCAAACCGCAAAGCTGGAGGGAGAAAGCCAAGCTTGGGCCCCCGGTGCCAAAAGAACGCAAAAAAGAAGGACCACGGGCGGAGGGGAGACTGCTGCTGGATGCAGAGCTGACCATCATGGGGGAGACTGGCCCAACTGCTGACCTTGTTGTGCGATTTTTTGCGATTTTTTGGGGAACAATCGTCGTAAATCCCGATGCTTGGCAGAGGCACCTTGGCGGATCCATGCTGGGTCTAACTGTAACGGGGGGTATGGGGTCCACGGACCACCGCAAGCGATGGGAAACTAAGCCACCCAGGGAAAGGAAAAAAAGTTGCCCCCCGGTTTTTTCACCAAGCCCCCGCAAAACGGGGTGGACTTGCTGCGGGGTAGGGAAACCGGTCGTCCCCCCTACGTGACTTTGCTTGCGGTTGGGAGCCCAGGTGCAGCGTGGGACAGAACGTAGTCCGAGAGTCAGCGTGGGGAGGCAGAAGGTCAGGGCACGCAGAGGTTCGTGGTCGTAACAGGGAGGGGTTCGGGGGCAGGGGGCAGAGGTTCGAGTTAAAAGAAACGGGGGTCTGGTAAAAACGTAAAGCGGAGTATGCTTTTTGGGAAAGCTTTCTCTAGGGCACGGGGCAAAAAAAAGACCCCCAAGGGGTATTGTGGACTAACCTTAAGAGGGGAAGCGCCGGCAATTTGCCAATAATCAGGGCGCGCCCTTAAATCCCCGGAACGAGGCGCGCGCGCCTTAGGAACAGGGGACGCGCCCCTTTTGGCCGGAGGGTTTTCGGACGGCCAGGAGCCGGTCAGGGAAGTCCACGGCAATGCACCCCCCGGCTCCCCCGGGCCACGGCGGGACCCGACCCCGGTGGGCCCCGGGGGGGGGCCAGGATGCGCCCCCGGCCCCCCGGGGCCGGGGGGCGGGGCGGGGCCCTGACAGTGCAGTGTATGAGTTGTCTGCTGTATAGAGAATCCACTGTTTAATTATTTTTTGATTAAACTTTAGAGGGGCTCCCCCCGCTTCCTTGCTCTCTGCCACCCCCTCCCCTCACCCCTCAGGGCCTTCATGACTCCAGCATGCTTTGTTTATATTCTCCCCTGACAAATAAAGGAAAGGGAAATCAAATTTTGTGGCAAACCCCCTTTTAATAATGTCAAGATAGGGCCCCACTTAATATTTAAACTGTATAATAACCCTCCCAAAGGGGGGCAAAAAATTTTCCTGGAAACTAAGGCCCGTAAGTTTAACCCCTTTTGTAGGGAAAATGTTTGAAGGTTTTCTCAGAGATCTAACCGAGTATCTCACTGAAAATAAAGTATAAAAGCCGTTTCCCCATGGGTTTTTTGAAGGATCGGTCCGTCAAACTAATCTCATCAGCTTTTTATGACAGATTAGTTCTAGAAATGGATCGGGGGAGGGACTGGATGTCAAAAATCAGATTTTTCAAACATTGATACTGTGCCACATAAACGTTGGGGAAAAAATAAATGCTTGGGTTGGGGGAAAAAGCTTTAAAAAAGGGAACCCGTCACATAGGTTGTGCCCCCCTTGCGAGGCAGCACAACTAGTGTCAACCTCTGTTCCAGGCTGTGCCCCTTATTTTGTAAGATCAGCGTTTTAGAGCATTTTACCCTTTTAAATCTTTTTCAACAGGTGTTTGCCCCCCCACCAAAGGGAGCCCTCCCACTGCAGTTTTTTCCCCATTTTTTTAAGTATTCAAAGTAATAGGTTTGTCAGTTGAGGTGGGCGGGGCTAGCCTCACATGGGCGGGGTTTGAAAAAACTGACACTCTGAATGACTCTTCGAATGACTCTTCTAGCTGAAAACTGCAGATTTGAGCATTAAATACACGAAAACTACAGCATGTTACAGAATAAGGGACACAGCGCTGGAAACAGCAGGTCTGACACTAGCTTGTTCTGCCCTCAGCCATGGGGGCAAAAACTATGTGACAGGTTCTCTTTAAAGTGGGTAAGCAACTGGCTCAGTGATAGAAAACAAAGGATGGTGATTAATGGCACATACTCATACTGGTTCCCTGTTACTAGTGGGGTACCACAGGGCTCAGTATTGGGCCCTATCCTCTTTAATATATTCATTAATGATCTTACACATGGATTGCGCAGTAGAATATCGATCTTTGCAGATGATACTAAAGCTCTGTAAAGTAATCAGCACAATAGAAGATAATGTGTTATTACAAAGGGATCTGGATAGGTTGGAGGCCTGGGCAGAGAAATGGCAGATGAGGTTTAATACAGATAAATGCAAGGTTATGCACATGGGGTGGAAAAGCCATTACATGATTACATGTTAAATGGAAAAATGCTGGGTAAAAGTGACATGGAGAAGGACTTGGGAATCTTGGTGGACAGTAAACTTAATTGTAGCAGCCGGTGGCAGGCAACAGCTGCCAAGGCAAATAGGATTATGGGGTGTATTAAAAGGGGCATAGATGCACATGATGAGAATGTTATTCTCCCATTATACAAGTCACTGGTTAGACCACACATGGAATATTGTGTACAGTTTGGGGCACCAGCGCACAGGAAAGACATTGTAGAGCTTGAACAGGTTCAAAGGCGGCAACAAAAATAATAAAAGGACTGGGTGGACTACAGTACACAGAAAGATTAGCAAGATTAGGGTTATTTAGTTCAGAGAAAAGACGGCTTTGGGTGGCATAATAGAGTTATAATAATGTTAAATATATTAAAGGTCAATATAAAAAATCTCTCCCAAGCCTTATTTATACCCAGACTGTATCCAAGCAAGGGGGCATCCTTGTAGGGCATCCCTACATTTCGGCACAAACGAAAGGGATTCTTTACTGTAAGAGCATTGAGACTGTAGAACTCGCTGTGTTCAAAAAGGGTCTGCAGCTATTAGCAAATAGTGATATAGAAGCCAAATGGGAGAGTTTTAAATATATTCTGGGGAAATTTATAGCAAAATGTATTCCTATGGGTAACAAGTATAGGCGATTAAAACTAAATCTAACATGGCTTCTATCTTCAGTTAAAAGGGCAATAAATAAATAAAAAAGAGCATTTAAAAAATATAGGTCAGAGGGGTCGGCATCAGCCTTTGAAACTTTCAAAGATCTTAATAAGATCTGTAAAAAAGTAATAAAAGTAACTAAAATTCAAAATGAAAGGCAGGTGGCCAAGGACAGCAAGACTAACCCCAAGAAATTCTTTAAGCATATAAATGCCAAAAAGCCAAAGTCGGAGCATATAGGACCCTTAAAAAAAAATTGTAATGGGGAACTGGTCACTGGGTACCAGGAGAAGGCAGAGGTACTAAATAGGTTCTTCAGCTCAGTATATACCAACGAGGAGAAAGTAGTTGATGGGGGCAGGCCCAGTGCAGATGTAGGTGGTGCCAGTACTGTTAATACATCATCTGCTATAATTAATTGACTCAATGTAGAAATGATGCAAGCCAAGTTAAATAAGCTGAATGTGAACAAGGCTCCAGGCCCTGATGGCTTACACCCAAGAGTTCTTAAAGAGCTCAGCTCGGTTATCGGTGTGCCTCTGTATATGATATTTAGAGATTCCCTGGTGACTGGTATAGTACCAGGAGACTGGTGCAAGGCAAATGTGGTTCCCATCTTCATAAAAGGCCCAAACTTTCCCAGCGTAATAAAACCAGTAAGTTTAAACATCTATGGGGAAAAATGTTGAGGGGCTCAAAAGAAACATGAGTTACTAAGGAAAGAGTTTTTCAGACCAACCTGATTTTTTTTTTTAAAGAATGATAGAAGTCTGGAAAAGCGTGGCAGCTGTGGATATTTGTGTTTTAGACTTTGCAAAGGCATTTGACACTGTACCCCGCATAAGCCTTTGTTGGGTAAATTAGAAATCCATTGGGTTAGAGATAACAGGGGTGTAATTGGATTAAAAACTGGCTGCTGGATCGTACTCAGAGAGTGGTGGTAAAAAGACTCCTACTCTGATGGTCCCCGGTTATGAGTGGTGTGCCGCAGGGCTCGGTATTGGGTCCTCTTTTATTTAATGTATTTATTAACGATATAGTGGAGGGGATCAATAGCATGGTTTCCATTTTTGCAGATGACACCAAGCTATGTAGTGTTGTACAATCTATGGAAGAATGCTCAAAAATTTGCAAGCAGACCTGGACACACTGAGTGCTTGGGCATCCACTTGGCAAACGAGGTTCAATGTGGATAAATGTAAAGTTCTGCTTCTGGGTACAAATAATCTGCAGGCATCAAATGTCCTAGGGGGAGAAACACTTGGAGAATCGCTTGTTGAGAGAGATCTGGGTGTTCTTGTAGATCATAGACTACAGAGCAGCACAATGACAATCAACTGCCTCTAGGGCAAGTAAGATATTGGCATGTATTAAAAGAGGCATGGACTCACGGGACAAGGATGTCATTCTACCGCTGTACAAAGCATTGGTGCGACCTCACTTATAATATGCTGTTCATTTCTGGGCTCTAGTTTATAGAAAAGATGTAATGGAGTTAGACAGAGTGCAAAGACGAGCTACCAAACTTATAAGAGGAATGGAGCATCTTAGTTATGAGGAGAGGTTAGTAGAATTTAACTTATTTAGTCTTGAGAAAAGACGGCTTTGGGGTGGATTAATTTATATAAATATATAGATGGTCCCTACAAAATGTATGGGGAAATTTTTTTTTCATGTAAAGCCCCCTCAAAAGACAAGGGGACATTACCTTCAGCTCGAGAAAAAAGGATTCAATCTCCAGAGGAGAAGAGCGTTCTTCACTGTAAGAACTGTAAATCTGTGGAATAGCCGCCTGAGGAGCTGGTCACAGCAGGAACAGTTGCGAGTTTCAAGAAAGGCTTAGATAACTACCTGACACTAAAGAATATGAATGCATATGTAGCTATGTAAAATTCTGGATCCTGGCTGGTGGTGGCTCTGGGGTCAGAGATAGGGTCTCCACTAGTGCAGATAGGTTCTTGCCTTGTGGGTTTCAGGGCATTTACCAGTGGTGAGGTTGGGCTGGAAATCCTTGGCTCCCTCCATTTTACAGACATGTCTAGCTGTCACCATTTATTTGGTTATTGGACACTTTCACGATACAGTATCTTTTTTTCATTTTGGTGCCATGCATTTCAGGATACAATTGATTTTTCTGTGTCTTGATTATTTTTTTCACATGAATTATTATTCATTATACATGTGACCCTAGACCCCTGTGTTTGTTGTTTTTCTTGTTTTATCTGGGTGGTGGCATTGTTTTCTACATGGTATTTTGTAGTATGTTTCTACATTTTTTATGATGAATAAAGTTTTTTCTATGATTCTTTAATATTGGTCTTCCCTTTTTTTGGTTGTTAGTTTTGTTATATTGGGTTGTCCAAACAATCATTTAAATATTTTTCATATTTTTTCATTTTCCCGGGTATATTGTTGTTTATAGAATTGTCTAACTCTAGAATCAGTAACTTTTATTATTTGTGAATCGAGGCAGTAGTCACTGAACATAGTACAGAGGCCACATCTAATCCCATCTGAAAGCACTGTCATTTTGCTCATCACTGGAATCTGGTAAATTTGCCCTATTGGAGGGCAGGAATATCTGGTGGGGTGGCTTATTTCAACCCAGGCTATCGTAGTTTCCCAGCCCATAGAATGTTCAGATAGAAGAGACCTTTCTCTGGTGCTTCTCTTCAGCCATCACCACCTTCCTTTAGCCATAGGAGGCAGACCTTGAAGTTTTCCTACTTTGTCCTGGTCATAAACCCATTTAGACTTCATCTGTTAATAATCCACTTTGAAGGCCATAGACCCAAAAATCCCCAAAACTGCTGCTGTTACCTGTAAGCAAAGCCATTAAAAAAGCATTGAGAACTTAGTTTGCTACATCTGTAAGTGCTTTCATCTGGAAGTTAGTTTTCCTCCAACAGAACTGTGGTTGACAGACCCTGCAGAAGACATGTAATAGATACCTGAATTAGACATTGTATGCTAGAAAACAACCATCTTGGTTATAAAATACAATATATTTATGTCACTATGGCAAGACTATTAACACGTAGGCATAAAACGGATGTAAGCTGTGCTCAGGCAGAGCAGCACAGTGTCCAGTTTAATGTCCATGCGGCAAAATCCCTTTCTGAGGCCATCTTGGAGCTTGCTACGAGCTGGTCTGAGAAATTGGGGAGAGAGACACACTTGCCCAGTTCTCCCCATTATTTTCTATGACATGTTCTGAATATGACCGAGCGAGTGTTCTGGCTGTATGGGGCCCTAAAATTACTGATAGAGGCCCTGCAAGTGCTTTTCACTAATTAATTAATTTAATCTTGTTAGAGATCAAGACTCTGCTCCATGCGACCATGGTGACATAACACCTTGTTCTTTGTCTAATCAGGAAAGGAGAGCAGGATGGTGACCAGGGAAACCTCTGTGCACTCAGAGCAGATAAAATCTCATCTCCTGACCAGGGAAAAATCTAAAGACCAATGTATTTAGAAAAGGTCTTCAATAACCTGTTCCTATATGTACTAAGTACTTAAAGTACTTTTAAAAAAAATCCCTTTTCATTACAAAGGGTTTGCTTTCAACATAAAAACATTTTAAAAAAAGACTAATAAATACAAAGGGCCAACTAATTTTTTCTTTATTTTTGACAAAAAAAAACATTTTTTAGGTTCCCTAATTGCACAAAAAGGTGTCTATGGTTATCTGCACACCAAAAACGGGAAAAACGTTACTGATTGATTTAAAAGAGAGAGCAGGAAGTGACTTTACTTCCCCTGATGAACTGAGATTTAAGAAATTTAAAATACTAACAAGTTGCTTTTACTAAACAAAAGGTACAAGGGGCCCGTGAGGAAAATGAAAAAGCAGGCTTTATCTGTTTAAAATTGTAAAAGATAGCAAAAACCTTTCACTGCCCCGCCTTTTCTAAATGTTTTAAAATCCCAAAACAATGCTGTAAACCACCCCAGCCTTTAGGAGGGCAAAAAAACAAAACGCTGAAACTCAAATGAAAAAAGCGGTTTTTTAAAAAAACCCTTTAATGAGGACTATTCCAGGGCTCCCTGTTGCCACTACAGAGACTTTTTGAATTAATGTGGCTTTGTTGCTGGTTTAAATACCCAAACCCCAAGGACTTGTCAGGATGGCTATGCGGGTTGGGGGAGGAGGGCTTGCTTCTGAGGTCATTCATGCAAACCAGCAACCTATGCAAGGTAAGGTCCTGCTGAAGATGCCCATTCAGGAGGAAATCTTTGCACTTTGAGTTTTCTTTTTTTCCCTTTAGGGTTTTTTGGGTGCTTTTAGAAAATGAATTTTAAAGACTCGTACCCGGAAGGGAAAACCCTTTTTTGGGCCCCTGGTACTTTATGGACTATTCCCTGGGGATCATACAGTTGGGGTAATCCAAGAGCCCTGGCACCTTTTTAGAAAGTTTTAAAAACGCAATATTTTTGGGCTTTCCCCGAATCAAACCTTTTTTAAGAAAACATAACATGTCCATCCCTTTATTTTCCTTTTTGCCTTTAAATAAAATTTTTGGGGCCCGTTTATCCTTTATTTTTTTTCCCTTTTCCCCCCCCATCTCTTGAATGTCTATAATATTTTTTTTAATTTTTTTGGACATGTTTTTGGGGTGTATGTAGGGAAAGTTAATGGGATCAAAGATGTATAATGTAGAATAACCTGTGCTGTATGTTGTATTGTATGCTCCATATGGTAAATCATTAATGTATTATGTACTGCTTATCAATCTGTGCTTTGTGGCAGTATATTATTTGCTTGTATTTTGACAATGAGCTTGTTAATGGATATTTTCAA
This sequence comes from Phyllomedusa bahiana, assembly GCA_025379985.1. Classification (NCBI taxonomy): domain Eukaryota; kingdom Metazoa; phylum Chordata; class Amphibia; order Anura; family Hylidae; genus Phyllomedusa; species Phyllomedusa bahiana. The sequence continues at coordinate 13,407 of JAODAL010072558.1, forward strand.
TAAAAAATTCTGCTCATAGAGCATTTAACAGTACATAAATGGAACATGTATTTTTTTTTACTAACAGCATAGTTAGGTTCTACATTACAAGTTCAGGTGCTTGCAACAGATGTTATCTGGAAAAACAGCAGCTCCTTGTTCCTGCAGAACATTTATATTCTCTGTCAATATTGTGTCATAGGGCAAAGTCTCTGATTAATTAAAAGTGAAAAAGAGAACAACAAAGCCATATGTAATATGTGACTACATAAAGGTACACACCTTTATATGACTACCTGACTCATTGTTAACACATCAGCACCCTCCCACTGAGGATTCGTATTAAAAACCTGAGGCTATTAAAAATAATAAGGTGTACAAGTGATTCTCAATATCATTAATTTTTTCCATCTAAAATGAACAGACAAAAATTAAAAAAAAGAATGGATATTTGTGTTTAAACAAGATTAAACAGAAGTAGAAATGTAGAAGCACAGCACGTCCTGAAAATTAAAGTTCAAAATGTCTTGTTATGCAAGCCCTTTTTTATTCTATGTAAAACCCACATTCTCATGAAATCACCAGTACTGTAGAGCCAAAATTTGGGTTTACTTTGGGGGAATTTTTTGTAGGAGAAAAAAAAAAAAGAAATAATAATAATTATATATATATTATATATAATATATTATATAAATATATAATTAATAATCCGTTTTTAACTCGAGTATAAGCCAACCCGAGTAAAAGCCGAGGCACCTACTTTTGCCCCAAAAACCGGGAAAACTTTTTGACTCGGGTATAACCCTAGGGTAGAAAATGGCAGCTATTGGAAAATTTTAAAAATAAAAATGGATACCAATAAAATTACATAGGCAGTTTAATGTCCCCCATGCAATTATAGGCAGAATTGGCCCTATAGCGGGTAAGGCAGTATAGTCCCCCATAAGCAGATTTAAGGGAGGTTTAAAGGCCCCATACGCAGGTAATAGGCAGGGATATGGCCCCATACGCAGGGAAAGGGGAGGGTGAGGCAGGGTTTGGGGAGGGGAAGGCGCTGTAGGGAGGTTAGGGGAGATATAGGGCCGGGTGTAGGCAGCTGTAGGCAAGTTGGGCAGGTAAAGGGCCGGCTGTAGGCAGGTTAGGGCAGGTATAGGCGCTTAGGGAGGTATAGGACAGGAAAGGCAGCGTAGGCAGGTAAAGGGCCCGGTGTAGGAAAGGGAAAGGGAGCTGTAGGGGAGGTATAGGGGAGGGGTGGAGCTGGAGCAGGTAATGGGCCCGGGGTTTGGCAGGTAGGCAGCTTAGGCAGGTATAGGGTGGCGTAGGGAGGTATAGGGATGTAGGCGGTATAGGGCCGGCTTAGGCAGGTATGGGGTTTTAAAAAAAAAAAAAAAAAATCACTTATCTGACCCCGCTCCTCTGTCTCCCCGCTGTCCGCCTCCTCGCTGTCCCGCCTCCCGGGCGCCTTTCCCCGGCTAACCCGGGGACAGGGGGGTGAGTCACAGGCCCCGCCACGCAGCGTGTGACACACCTGCCCGTGCCGGAAACTCCGGGGCAGCCGCGAGCTGCGGGCCCCCCGAGGCCACTGTGGAGGGAGTACCTCGTAATTTCCGCAGTGGAAACTCTTCACCTATACGCTCCGGAGGAGTCACATTTTAGGGGAAGGGGGTCGCGGACAGTGCCCGGG
>JAODAL010072559.1:0-15068 GCA_025379985.1 Phyllomedusa bahiana
TTGGGCTCAATTTTTTTGCGCAATTTACATCCAGGGGTTTTTAAATTTAACTTGTTTTGGTGTGTGACCCAAAAAACCTCTTTTTTAACGCCAAAATATATAAATTTTTTCCCGTAGCCTAATTTACAAGCAAAATTAATTACAACTGATCTTTGTTGTTGGTAAAAACACGCAAATTTTAACACGACAAAGTAAAATTTTGGGGCTCAATTCTTTGGGGCAATTTACATCCCGGGGTTAATTAAGCTTGTTTTGCTGTGTGCGACCCAAAAAAACCGTCTTTTTTAAAAGCCAAAATATATAATTTTTCCTTAGCCTAAATCACAACAAAGGTTAATTCAAATGTTCTCTTGTTGTGTGGCTAAAAAAACCAATTAACACCTACAAAGCTCTTTTGTGGGGCTCAAATTTTTTGGGGCCAATTTACATCCAGGGTTTTAATTTAACTTGTTTTGGGTGTGCTGACAAAAAAAAAACCGCTTTTTTACCCCAAAAATAAAAATTTTTCCCTTTGCCTAATTTACAAACAAAGGGTTAAATTTCAACGTATCTCTTTTGTGTGGGGTAAAAACACCCCAATTTTTCACGCTACAAAGCCCTAGTTTGTGCGACTCAATTTTTTTGGGGCAATTTACATCCCGGGGGAATTAAGCGTTGTTTTGCTGGTGTGCTGACAAAAATAAACCGTCTTTTTCAACGCCAAAATATATAAATTTTTCCTGTAGCCTAATTCACAAGCAAAGGTTAATTACAACTGTATCTCTTGTTGTGTGGCGTAGAAAACACGCAATTGTAACACGCTACAAAGCTACTAGTTTGTGCGGCTCAATTCTTTGGCGCAATTTACATCCAGAGGTTAATTAAGCGTTGTTTTGCTGGTGTGCTGACAAAAATAAACCGTCTTTTTCAACGCCAAAATATATAAATTTTTCCTGTAGCCTAATTCACAAGCAAAGGTTAATTACAAACTAGTATCTTTGTTGTGTGGCGTAGAAAACACGCAATTGTAACACGCTACAAAGCTACTAGTTTGTGGGGCTCAATTCTTTGGCGCAATTTACATCCAGTGGTTAATTAAGCGTTGTTTTGCTGGTGTGCTGACAAAAATAAACCGTCTTTTTCAACGCAAAAATATATAAATTTTTCCTTAGCCTAATTCACAAGCAAAGGTTAATTACAACTGTATCTCTTGTTGTGTGGCGTAGAAAACACGCAATTGTAACACGCTACAAAGCTACTAGTTTGTGGGGCTCAATTCTTTGGCGCAATTTACATCCAGGGGTTAATTAAGCGTTGTTTTGCTGGTGTGCTGACAAAAATAAACCGTCTTTTTCAACGCCAAAATATATAAATTTTTCCTATAGCCTAATTCACAAGCAAAGGTTAATTACAACTGTATCTCTTGTTGTGTGGCGTAGAAAACACGCAATTGTAACACGCTACAAAGCTACTAGTTTCTGGTTGCTCAATTCTTTGGCTCAATTTACCTCCATCGTTAAATTAAGCGTTGTTTTGCTGGTGTGCTGACAAAAATAAACCGTCTTTTTCAACGCCAAAATATATAAATTTTTCCTGTAGCCTAATTCACAAGCAAAGGTTAATTACAACTGTATCTCTTGTTGTGTGGCGTAGAAAACACGCAATTGTAACACGCTACAAAGCTACTAGTTTGTGCGGCTCAATTCTTTGGCGCAATTTACATCCAGGGGTTAATTAAGCGTTGTTTTGCTGGTGTGCTGACAAAAAAAACCATCTTTTTCAACGCCAAAATATATAAATTTTTCCTGTAGCCTAATTCACAAGCAAAGGTTAATTACAACTGTATCTCTTGTTGTGGGCGTAGAAAACACGCAATTGTACCACGCTACAAAGCTACTAGTTTGTGGGGCTCAATTCTTTGGCGCAATTTACATCCAGTGGTTAATTAAGCGTTGTTTTGCTGGTGTGCTGACAAAAATAAACCGTCTTTTTCAACGCCAAAATATATAAATTTTTCCTGTAGCCTAATTCACAAGCCAAGGTTAATTGCAACTGTATCTCTTGTTGTGTGGCGTAGAAAACACGCAATTGGTAACACGCTACAAAGCTACTAGTTTGTGCAGCTCAATTCTTTGGCGCAAATATACCATCCGGGGTTAATTTAAGCGTTTGTTTTGCTGGTGTGCTGACATAAAATAAACCGTCTTTTTTCAACCCAAAATATATAAATTTTTCCTTATCCTATTCACAAGCAAAGGTTAATTACAACTTATCACTTGTTGTGTGGCGTAAGAAAACACGCAAATTGTAACAACCTACAAAGCGACTAGTTGTGCGCTCAATTCTTTGGCGCAATTTAACATCCAGGGGTTAATTAAGCGTTGTTTTTTGCTGTGTGGCTGACCCCCAAGAAACCATCTTTTTCAACGCCAAAATATTATAAATTTTTTCCTGTATCCTAATTCACAAGCAAAGGTTATTACAACTGTATCTCTTTGTATGTGGCGTAGAAAACACGCAATTGTAACACGCTACAAAGCTACTAGTTTGATGCGGGCTCAATTCTTTGGTCGCAATTTACATCCAGCGGTTAATTAAGCGATGTTTGCTTGGTTTGCTTTGCTGACCCCAAAAACCGTCCTTTTTCAACGCAAAAATATATAAATTTCTCCTGTAGCCTAATTCACAAGCAAAGGTTAATTACAAACTGTCTCCATTTTGTGTGGCGTAGAAAACACGCAATTTGTAACACGCTACAAAGTTACTAAGTTTGTGCGCTCAATTCTTTGCGCAATTTACATCCAGGGGTTAATTAAGCGATGTTGCTGGTGTGCTGACCCCAAGAAAACCGTCATTTTTCACGCCAAATATAATAAATTTTTCGCTGTAGCATAATTCACTAAGCAAGGTAGTTACAAAACTGTATCTTCTTTGCTGTGTGGCGTAAAAACACGCAATTGTAACACCTACACAAGCTACTAGTTTGTGCGGCTCAATTCATTGGCGCAATTTAGCATCGAGGGTTAAGTAAGCGTTGTTTTGCTGTGTGCTGAACCAAGAAACCGTCTTTTTCAACGCCAAACATATATAAATTTTCTCCTGTGTAGCCTAATTCACAAGCAAAAGGTTAATTACAACAGTATCTCTTGTTGTGTGGCATAGAAAACACGCAAATTGTATCAAGCTACAAAGCTACAGTTTGTGCGCCAATTCATTGGTGCAGTTAACAATCCAGGGTAATTAAGCGTTGTTTTGCTGGTGTGCTGAAAAAAATACAACCGTCTTTTTCAACGGCAAAATAAAAAAATTTTTCTGTATCCATCCACAGCAAAGGTTAATTACAACTGTATCTCTTTGTTGTGTGCGTAGAAAAAACAACCAATTGTAAAACGCTACAAAGCTACAGTATGTGCGGCTCAATTCTTGGCGCAATTTACATCCAGGGTTTAATTAAAGCGTGTTATTGGCTGGTGTGCTGATCCCAAGAAAACGTCTTTTTCAACGAAAAAATATATAAATTTTTAATGTAGCCTAATTAAAAAGCAAAGGTTAATTAAAAAATTATCTATTGTTGTGTGGCGTAAAAACACGCAATTGTAAACACGCTACAAAAGTTACTCAGTTTGTGCGCTCCAAATTCATTTGGCGCAATTTACATCCAGGAGTTAATTATGCGTTGTTTTTGGCTGGTGTGCTGACAAAAATAAACCGTCTTTTTTCAACGCCCAAAATATATACATTTTTCCTGAAGCCTAATTCTCAAGCAAAGGTTAATTACAACTGTATCTCTTGTTGTGTGGCGTAGAAATACACGCAATGTAACACGCTATAATTAAGCACTAGGTTGTGCGGCCAATTCTATGGCGCAATTTAACATCCAGTGGTTAATTAAGCGTTGTTTTGCTGTGTGCCTGACCCCCAAGAAACCATCCTTTTAACACCAAAATGTATACATTTTTCCTGTAGCCTCATTCACAAGCAAAGGTTAAGTTACAACTGTATCTCTTGTTGTGTGGCGTAGAAAACAGCTCAAATGTAACACGGCTACAAAGCTAATAGTTATGGCGGCTCAATTCTTTTGGCCAAATTTACATCGAGGGTTTATTAAGCGTTTGTTTTGCTGGTGTGCTGAACCCAAGAAACACGCAGTCTTTTTTTCACCGCCAAAATATATAAATCTCTCCCTGTACCTAATTCACAAGCAAAGGTTAATTACAACTGATCTCTTGTTGTGAGGCGTAGAAAACCACGCAATTGTAAAACGCTACAAAGTTACTAGTTTGTGCGGCTCAATTCATAGGCGCAATTAACATCCCAGGGTTAATTAAGCGATGTTTTGCTGGTGTAGCTGACCCCAAGAAACCGTCCTTTTTCAACGGCCAAATAAATAAATTTTCCAGAAGCCAATTCACAAGCAAAGGTTTAGTTCCAACTGATCTCTTGCTAGTGTGGCGAGAAAACACGCAATTGTAATCACGCAACACAAAGCTACTAGTTTGTGCGCTCAATTCTTTGGCGCCAATTTACATCGAGTTGGGTTAATTAAGCTTTGATTAGTGGTGTGGCTGAACCCAAGAAACCGTCTTTTTCAACTGTCAAAATATATAAATGTTCTCCTGTACCTAATTCACCAATCAAAGGTTAATTACTACTGTATCCTCTTGTTTGTTGACATAGAAAAACTCCAATTGTAACAAGCTACAAAGCTACTTATTTGTGCGGCTCAATTTTTTGGCGCCATTTACATCCAGGGGTTAATTAAGCATTGTTTTTGCTGGTGTGCTGACAAAATAAACCGTCTTTTTCATACAAAACGCAAAATATATAAATTTTTCCTGTATCCTAATCACAAGCAAAGGTTAATTACAACTGTATCTCTTGATTGTGTGGCGTAGAAAACACGCAATTGTAAAACGCTACAAAGCTACTAGTTTGTGGCCTCAATTCTTTGCGCAATTTACATCCAGAAGGGTTAATTAAGCGTTGTTTTGCAGGTGTGCTGACCCAAGAAACCGTCTTTATTAAACTCCAAAATATATACATTTTTCCCTGTAGCCTAATGTCACAAGCAAAGGTTAATTACAACTGTATCTCTTTGTGGCTAGAAATAACAACCAATTGTAGACAACGCTTACAAAGCTACTAGTTTGTTGCGCCTCAATATCTTTGCCGAAATTTTACATCCCAGGGTTCAATTAAAGCGTTGTTTTGCTGGTGTGCTGACCCCAAGAAACCTCCTTTTTAACACCAAAATGTATAAATTTTTCCTGTAGCCTAATTCACAAGCAAAGGATAAATTACAACTGTATCTCTGTTGAGTTGCGTAGAAAACACGCACTTGTAACACGCTACAAAGCGAACTAGTTTGTTGCGGCCAATTCTTTGGCGCAATTTACATCCAGGGGTTAATTAAGCATTGTTTTTGCTGTGTGCTGACAAAAAAAAAACGTCTTTATAAACGCCAAAATAAATACATTTTTCCTGTAGCCTAATTCACAAGCAAAGGTTAATTACAAAACTGTATCTCTTGTTGTGTGCATAGAAAACACGCAAATTGTAGACACGCTTCAAAGTACTAGTTTGAGCGCACAATACTTTGGCGCAATTACATCGAGGGGTTAATTAAGCGTTGTTTTGCTGGTGTGCTGAACCCAAGAAACCGTCTTTTTTCAACGCCAATATATATAACTAAATTTCTCCTGTAGCCTAATACACAAGCACAAGGTTACTTATACAACTGTATCTCTGTTGTGTGGCCGTAGAAAACACGCAATTTTAACACGCAACAAAACTACTAGTTTGTGCGGGTCTCAATTCTTTGCGCAATTTACTCCAGGGGTTAATAAACTCGTTGTTGCTGGTGTGCTGACCCCAAGAAACCTCTTTTTTAACTCCAAAAATAAAACAATATTTCCTGAAGCCTAATTCACAAGCAAAGGTTAATAACAACTGTATCTCTTTTGTGTGGCGTAGAAAACACCCAACTTGTAACGACGCAACAAAGCTACTAGTTTGTGCGGACGCTCCAATTCTTTGGCGCAATTTTCATCCGGGGTTAATTAAGCGTTGGTTTTGCTGGTTTGCTGACAAAATTAAACCGTCATTTTCAACGCCAAAATATATTAAGATTTTCCTTGAAGCCAATTCACAAGCGAAAGGTTAATACAACTGTATCTCTTGTGTGTGGCGTAGAAAACCAACGCAAATTGTAACACGCTATAAAGCTACTAGTTTTGCGTGACTTCAATATATGGCGCAATTATACAATTAAGGGGTTTATTAGCGTTGTTTGCTGGTGAGCATGTCCCAAGAACCTCCTTTTTTAACACCAAAATGTATAAATTTTTCCTGACCTAATTCACCAAGCAAAGGTTAGTTACATCTTATCTCTTGTTGTGTGGCTAGAAAACACGCAAATGAAAACGCTACAAAGCTACTATTTGTGCGGCTCAATTCTTTGGGCGCAAGTTTTTACATCGAGGGGTTAATTAAGCCGTTTGTTTTTGCTGGGGTGCTGAACCCAAGAAACCGTCTTTATTTCAAACGCAAAATATATAATTTCTTACCTCCTGTACCTAATTCACAAGCAAATGTTAATTACAACTGTATCTCTTGTTTTGTGCGTAGAAAACACGCAATTGTAACACCAACAAAGTTACTATTTGTGCGGCACAATTCCTTTGGCGCAATTTACATCCAGGCGGGTTTAATAAGCGTTGATTTGCAGGTGTGCGACCCAAAGAAACCTCTTGTTTTCAACGCCAAACATAATAAAATTTGTTCCTGTAGCAATTCCACAAGCAAAGGTTAGTTACAACTGTATCTCTTGCTGTGTGCGTAGAAAACACGCAATATGTAACACGCTACCCACAAAGCTACTAGTATCGTGCGGCTCAATTCTTTGGCGCATTTACATCGAGGGTTAATTAGCGTTGCTTTGCTGAGTGCTGACCCAAGAAACCTTCTTTATCCACCTCAAAATTTATAAATTTCTCCTGTCCTAATTTCAGACAAGCAAAGGTAATTACAACTGTATCTCTGTTGTGTGACCATAGAAAACACGCAATTGTAACAAGAGCAAAGCTACTAGTTTGTGCGGCTTAATTCTTTGCGCAGTTTACATCCAGGGTATAATTAAGCATTGTTTGCTGGTGTGCTGACAAAAATAAACCGTCTTTTCAACTGCGCAAATATATTAAATATTTCCTGTATCTAATTCCACAAGCAAAGGATAATATTTACCACTGTAATCTCTGTTGTGTGGCGTAGAAAACACGCAATTGTAAAACGCTACAAGCTACTAGTTTTGTGCGGCTCATTCTTTGCGCAAATAACATCCAGGGGTTAATGAAAAGCAGTTGTTTTGCTGGTGTGCTAACCCCCAAGAAACCGCTTTTTAAACTCCAAAATATATACATTTTTCCTAGTGACCTAATTCACAAGCAAATGGTTAATTACAACTGTAATCTCTTGTGTGGCGTAGAAAACACGCAATTGTAACATGACACGCTACAAAGCTACTAAGTTTGGTGCGTCTCAATTCATTGGCGCAAATTACATTCCAGGTTTAATAAGCGTTTTTTTGCTGGTGTGCTGACCCAAGAAACCCCTTTTAACACCAAACTGTATAAATTTTTCCTGTAGCCGAATTCACAAGCAAATGTATAATTAACAACATATCTCTTGATGTTGGCTTAGAAAACACGCAATTGTAACCACTCACAAACAACTAGTTAGTGCGGCTCAAATCTTTGGCGCAATTTACATCCAGGGGTTAATAAGCCATTGTTATGCTGTGTGCTGACAAAAATAAACCGTCTTTTTAATCGCCCAAAATATATACAATTTTTCCTGTACCTAATTCACAAGCAAAGTTAATTACAACTGTATCTCTTGTTGTGTGGCCATAGAAAACACGCAATTGTAACACGCTTCAAAGCTACATATTTGTGCCGGCTCAATTCTTTCGCAATTTACATCGAGGGTTAATTAATGCGTTGTTTTGCTGGTGTGCTGAACCCAAAGAAACCCGTCATATCAACATTCGCCCAAATATATAATTTCTCTGTATCCTAATCACAAGCAAAGGTTAATTTACAACTGTATCACTAGTTGTGTGGACTAGAAAACACGCAATTGTAACACGATACAAAGCTACTAGTTTGCGGCCCCAATTCTTTGGCGCATTTACATCCAGGGTTTTAATTAAGCATTGTTTTGCTGGTGTGCTGACAAAAACCGTCTTTTTCAACGCCAAAATATATAAATTTTTCCTGTACCTAATTCACAAGCAAAGGTTAATTACAACTGTTTTCTCTTGTTGTGTGGCGTAGAAAACACGCAATTGTTACACCAAACAAAGCTACTAGTTTGTGCGCCTCAATTCTTTGGAGCAATTTACATCCAGGGGTTAATTAAGCGTTGTTTTGCTGGTGTGCTGACCCCAAGAAACCGTCTTTTTCAACCCAAAATATATAAATTTTTCCTGTAGCCTAATTCACAAGCAAAGGTTAATTACAACTGTATCTCTTGTTGTGGCGTAGAAAACACGCAATTGTAACACGCTACAAAGCTACTAGTTTTGTGCGGCTCAATTCTTTGGCGCAATTTACATCCAGGGGTTAATTAAGCGTTGTTTTGCTGGTGTGCTGAAACCCAAGAAACCGTCTTTTTCAACGCCAAAATAGATAAATTTTCCTGTAGCCTAATTCACAAGCAAAGGTTAATTACAACTGTATCTCTTGTTGTGTGGCATAGAAAACACACAATTGTAACACGCTACAAAGCTACTAGTTTGTACGGCTCAATTCTTTGGCGCAATTTACATCCAGGGGTTAATTAAGCTTGCTTTTGCTGGTGTGCTGACCCAAGAAACCGTCTTTTTCAACGCCAAAATATATAAATTTTTCCTGTAGCCTAATTCACAAGCAAAGGTTAATTACAACATATCTCTTGTTGTGTGGCGTAGAAAAACACGCAATTGTAACACGCTACAAAGCTACTAGTTTGTGCGGCTCAATTCTTTGGCGCAATTTACATCCAGGGTTTTAAATTTAAGCGTTGTTTTGCTGGTGTGCTGACCCCAAGAAACCGTCTTTTCAACGCCAAAATATATAATTTTTCCTGTAGCCTAATTCACAAGCAAAGGTTAATTACAACTGTATCTCTTGTTGTGTGTTGTGTGGCGTAGAAAACACGCAATTGTAACACGCTACAAAGCTACTATTTTGTGCGGCTCAATTCTTTGGCGCAATTTACATCCAGGGGTTAATTAAGCGTTGTTTTGCTGGTGTGCTGACCCAAATAAAGCTACTTTTTCAACGCAAAAATATATAAATGTTGCCTGTAGCCTAATTCGCAAGCAAAGGTTAATTACAACTGTATCTCTTGTGTGTGGCGTAGAAAACACGCAATTTGTTAACACGCTACAAGCTACTAGTTTGGTGCGGCTCAATCTTGGCGCCTATTTACATCGAGGGGTTAATTTAAGCGTTGTTTTTGCTGGTGTGCTGAACCCAAGAAAAACCGTCTTTTTCAACGCCAAAATATATAAAATTTCTCCTGTAGCCTAATCACAAGCAAAGGTTTATTACAACTGTATCTCTTGTTGTGTGACATAGAAAAACACGCAATTGTAACAACTACAAAGCTACTAGTTTGTTCTGCTCAATTCGTTTGTCGCAGTTTTACATCCAGAGGGTAATAAAGCATGTGTTTTGCTGGTGTGCTGACAAAAATAAACCGACTTTTCAACGACAAATTATATAAATTTTTCCTGTATCCTAATTCACAAGCAAAGGTTAATTACAACTGTATCTCTTGTTTGTGTGGCGTAGAAGACACGCAATTGTAAACCGCTACAAAAGCTACTAGTTTGTGCGGCTCATACTTTGGCGCAATTTACATCCAGGGGTTAATTAAGCGTTTGTTTGTGCTGGTGTGGCTGACCCCCAAGAAACCGTCTTTTTAAACTCCAAATATATACATTTTTCACCTGAAGCCTAATTCACAAGCAAAGTTAATTACAATCTGTATCTCCATGTTGTGTGGCGTAGAAAAACACGCCTATTGTAACACGCTACAAAGCTACTATTTATGTTGCGGCTCAATTCTTTGGCGCAATTTACATCCAGGGTTAATAAGCCAAATGGTTTTTTGCTGGTGTGCTGACAAAAAAAAATTATACCGTCTGTTTTAAACGCCCAAAATCTATAAATTTTTCCTGTAGCCTAATTCACAAGCAAAGGTTATTACAACTGTATCTCTTGTTGTTGGGGGCATAGAAAACACGCAATTGTAACAACGCTTCAAAGCTACTAGTTTGTGCGGCTCATTCTTGGCGCAATATTACATCGAGGGGTTTAATTTAACGTTGTTTTGGCTGGTGTGCTGAACCCAGAAACCGATCTATTTCAACGCCAAAATATATAAATTTCTCACTGTAGCCTTATTCACAGCGAAAGGTTAATTACAACTGTACTCTCCTTGTTGGTGCGTAGAAAACACGCAATTGTAAACACGCTACATAGCTACTAGTTTGTGCGGCTTCAATTCTTGGCGCAATTTACATCCCAGGTTTAATTAAGCGTTGATTTGCTGGTGTGCTGACGCCAAGAAACCGTCCTTTTTAAACTCTAAAATATATACAATTTTCCATATCCTAATTCCACAAGCAAAGGTTACTTACAACTGTATCCACTTGTTGTGTGGCGTAGAAAACACGCAATTGTAACACGCCTCAAAGCTACAAGTTTGTGGCGCTCAATTCTTTGGCGCTATTTACAATCCAGGGTTAATTAACGATGTTTTTGCATGTGTGCTGACCCCAAGAAACCGCTTTTAAACTCCAAAATATATACATTTTTCCTGTAGCCCTAATTCACAAGCAAAGGTTTAATTACAACTGTGTAATCTCTTGTTGTGTGGGCGTAGAAAACACGCAATTTGTAACACGCTACAAAAGCTACTATTTGTGCCGCTCAATTCTTTGGCGCAATTTACATCCAGGGGTTAATTAAGGCGTTGTTTTACAGGGATGTGCCGACAAAAAAAAACCGTCTTTTTCAACGCCAAAAATATATAAATTTTTCCTGAATCCTAATTTCACAAGCAAATGTTTAAATTACAACTGTATCTCTTTTTGTGTGGCGTAGAAAACACCAACTTGTAACACGCTATAAAGCTACTAGTTTGTGCGGCTCATATCTATTGCGCAATTTACATCCAGGTTTTATTAAGCGTGTTTTGCTTGGTGTCCGACCCAAGAAGACCTCCTTTTTAACACCAAATGTATAAATTTTTCCTGTACCTAATTCACAAGCAAAGGGTTAGTTTACAACTGTATCCACTTGTTGTGTGGCGTAAAACTCGCAAATGTATCACTCTACAAAGCTACTAGTTTGTGCGGCTCAATTCTTTGCGCAATTTACATCGAGGGGTTAATTAAGCGTTGTTTTGCTGGTGTCGAACCCAAGAAACCGTCTTTTTCAACACCAAAATATAAAATTTCTCCTGTAGCCCAATTCATCAAGCCAAAGGTTTATTACAACTTAATCTCTTGTTGTGTGACATAGAAACACGCAATTGTAACAAGCTACAAACTACTAGTTTTGTGCGGCTCATTCTTTGCGCAGTTTACATCCAGGGGTTAATTAAGCATTTTTTGCTTGGTGTGCTGACAAAATAAACCGCCTTTTCAACGCCAAATATATAAATTTTTCCTGTATCCTAATTCACAAGCAAAGGTTAATTACAACTGTATCTCTGTTGTGTGGCGGAAAAAACACTCAATAGAAAAACGCTACAAAGCTACTAGTTTGTGCTGATCAATTCTTTGGCTCAATTTACATCCCGGGTTTAAATTAAGCGTTGTTTTGCTGGTGTGCTGACCCCAAGAAACCGTCTTTTTAAACTCCAAAATATATACATTTTTCCTGTAGCCTAATTCACAAGCAAAGGTTAATTACAACTGTATCTCTTGTGTGGCGTAGAAAACACGCAATTGTAACACGCTACAAAGCTACTAGTTTGTGCGGCTCAATTCTTTGGCGCAATTTACATCCAGGGGTTAATTAAGCGTTGTTTTGCTGGTGTGCTGACCCCAAGAAACCTCCTTTTTAACACCAAAATGTATAAATTTTTCCTGTAGCCTAATTCACAAGCAAAGGTTAATTACAACTGTATCTCTTGTTGTGTGGCGTAGAAAACACGCAATTGTAACACGCTACAAAGCTACTAGTTTGTGCGGCTCAATTCTTTGGCAGCAATTTTACATCCAGGGGTTTTTTTAATTAAGCGTTGTTTTGGCTGGTGTGCTGACCCAAGAACCGTCTTTTTAAACTCTAAAATATAACATTTTCCGTAACCTAATTCACAAGCAAGGTTAATTACAACTTGTATCTCTTTTTGTGTGGGCGTAGAAAACACGCAAATGTAACACGCTACAAAGTTACTAGTTTGTGCGGCTCAAGTATTTGGGGCAAGTTACAACCAGGGGTTAATTAGCGTTTTTTCTGTGTGCTGACCACAAGAAACCGTCCTTTTAAACTCCAAAATATATACATTTTCCTGTAGCCTAATTCACAAGCAAAGGTTAATTACAACTGTATCTCTTGTTGTGTGCGTAGAAAACACTCAATTTAAACACCCTACAAAGCACTAGTTTTGTTCGCTCAATTCTTTGGCCAATTTACATCCAGGGGTTAATTAAGCGTTGTTTGCTGGTTGCTGACCACCAAGAAACCGTCTTTTTTAAACTCCAAAATATAATACAATTTTCCTGTAAGCCTAAATCACAAGCAAAGGTTTGATTACAACTGTATCTCTTGTTGTGTGGCGGTGGAAACACGCAATTTGTAACACGCTACAAAGCTCTAGTTTGTTCGGCTCAATTCTTTGTGCGCAATTTACATCCAGGGGTTAATTAAGCCTGTTTTGCTGGTGTGTTCTGACAAAAATAAACCGTCTTTTCAACGCCAAAATATACTAAATTTTCCTGTAGCCACATTCCCAAGCAATGAATAATTACAAATGTATCTCTTGTTGTGTGCGTAGAAAACACGCAATAGTAACAAGCACAAAGCTACTAGTTTGTGCGGCTCAATTTCTTTGCGAATTAATTTACATCCAGGGTTAATTAAGCGTTGTTTTTGCTGTGTTCTGAAGCCCAAGAAACCGTCTTTTTAAACGTCAAATTATATTAATTTTTTCTGTTGCCTAATTCACAAGCAATGATTGTACAACTTCTCTCTTTGTGTGGCATAGAAAACACGCAATTTTAAACACATCAACCCCCCTACAAAGCAACTAGTATGCGGCACAAGTTCTTTGGCGCAATTTACATCCAGAGGTTAATTAAGCGTTGGTTTTGCTGGTGTGCTGACAAAAATAAACCGAATTTTTCACCCCAATATATATAAATTCTCCTTTAGCCTAATTCACTAGCAAAGGTTAATACAACTGTAATCACTTGTTGTGTGGCGTAGAAAACACCAATTGTAACACGCACACAAGCTACTAGTTATGTGCGGCTCAATTCTTTGGCGCCATTTACATCCAGGGGTTTAATTAAGCTTGTTTATTCTGGTGGTGCTGACCCAAAGAAACCGTCTTTTTCAACGCCAAAAATATATAAATTTTCCTGTAGCCTAATTCACAAAGCAATTTAAAATTACAACTGTATCTCTTATTGTTGGCATATAAAACACACAAATTGTAACACGCCCTACAAAGACTACTAGTTTGTGCGGCTCATTCTTTGGCGCAATTTACAATCAGGGGTTAATTAAGCGTTTTTTGCTGTGTCGCCTGACCCCAAAAACCGCTTTTTCAACGCAAAAATATATAAATTCCTCCTGTAGCCTAATTCACCAGCAAAGGTTAATTACACTTTATCCTGTTTGATTGCGTAGAAAAACACGCAATGAAACACGCTACAAATCTACTAGTTTGTGCGGCTCAATTCCTGGCGCAATTACATCCAGGGGTTTAATTAATCGTTGTTTTTTGCTGGTGTGCTGACAAAATTAAACCGTCTTTTTCAACGCCAAAACTATATAAAATTTTGATAAGCAGAAGACACAAGCAAAGGTTAATTACAACTGTATCTCGTTAGTTGTGTGGCTAGAAAACACGCAATTGTAACAACGCTATAAAGCTACTAGTTTGTGCGGCTCAATTCTTTTTTCGCAAAAATTTTCATCCAGGGGTTAAAATTAAACGTTTTTTTGCTGGGGGCGACCCCAAAAACCGTCCTTTTTTTTTAAACCCAAAATTATAAATTTTTTCCTTTACCTAATTCCACAAGCAAAGGTTTTTAAATTTTACAACCGTATCTCTTGTTGTGGGGCTAGAAAAAAAACGAATTGTAACAAGCTACAAAGCACTATTTGTGCGGCCTTTTTTTTTGGGGAATTTACATCCAGGGTTAAAAAAAGGTTTTTTTTTTGCGGTGTGCTGACAAAAAAAAACCTCTTTTTTAACCCAAAATATAAAAATTTTTCCTGAACCCCCTTCCCCCCAAGCAAAGGTTAATTTTAAACTGTATCTCTTGTGGCGTAGAAAACACGAATTGTAAACCTACAAAGCTACTATTTTTGGGGCTTTAAATTCTTTTGGGGCAATTTCATCCAGGGGTTAATTAAGCGTTGTTTTGCTGGTGTGGGTGACCCCAAGAAACCGTCTTTTTTCAACGCCAAAAAAATATAAATTTTTCCTGTAGCCTAAATTCACAAGCAAAAAGGTTAATTACAACTGTAAACTCCTTGTTTGTGTGGCGTAGAAAACACGCAATTGGTAACACGCTAAAAAAGCTACTATTTTGTGGCTCAAATTCTTTGGCGCAATTACATCCAGGGGTTAATTAAGCGTTGTTTTGCTGGTGTGCTGACCCCAAGAAAAACCGTCTTTTATCAACGCCAAAAATAAAAAAATAATTTTTTCCCCGTAGCCTAATTTTACAACAAAGGTTAATTACAAAATGTATCTTTTTGTTTGTGTGGCGTAAAAAAAACACGCAATTGTAACACGCTACAAAAGCTACAAATTTTGTGGGGCTCAATTCTTTGGCGGGAAATTTACCCTTTTTTGGG
>JAODAL010072560.1:0-15068 GCA_025379985.1 Phyllomedusa bahiana
GGATTTTTGGGGTTTTTAAGGAAAAAGCGGAGTCGGGGTTATCCGGGAAGCGGACTTGGGGGGACGGTGAGATGGGGCCCTTACTGAAATGAGGATCAGGGGGGGGATGGAGGGGAGGGGGGAAAAAGAAAAATAAATTTCCGTTTTTTACATTAAGTTTTAGGAGCGGAGGAGAAGAAAGAGAAGGAGGCAAAAAATCGGGGGGCTTGGACAGAAAAGATTGTTCGGGGCCCAAGGGTGTAAAGTTGGGTGTTCAGCAACAGGTGGTTTTGAAAGCGGTGTCTAGAGTGACCCAGGTAAGAGTGTGGGGGTGGTGGGCCAGGTTGCCCTTGGGGACCCAAACAGAGAGAGTCGGGGGGAGGGGGGGTGGGGGGGGCGAGAAATGAAAAACGCGAAGTCCGTCAGAAGGTACGGGAGACCCAGGAAAGGGCTAGCCCATGATGCCAGGGGGAGGGGATTTGTAGAGGGGGAATTGGTCGACAGACCATGCCATTGGGTCCATAAACTGGAGTCCAAAACTTGTTGGTGTCATTGCCGTGGCCCAAAGATTATTACAATCTCATAATGGGGATGGCAAACACTATTCTCCTGTAACTGTTTTTGAAATGCGTAACTAATAGGGTTAGAAAACCTTTGCTATGGTTTTTTCCCCCTTCTTTTATCTATGCACTGTTGGGCTAAAGAAATGGGTCACTGCCCTCATGGACCTTTGGGGAATTTTTAAAAGATGGGCGTCAAAAGGGGGCCTGTTTTAGTTTTTTTCAGAAAAAAATGGCTGTGTATGTCGGGCCCCGAAAAGTGCGCTCTGTATGCGGTGCAAACTTCGACCCCTTCGACAGACAGACCGCAATGAAATTGGTTGCCTGTCGGGCTGTAATCCCGTCCTTTGCGACCGCAGATAATGGTCGGGTACATTTTTGGCGATACGAAAGGGAAAAGCTTGCGCCTAACAGGCTTTCTGCGTCCGCACGGAGTGGGAAAACAGTGAGCCCATTATACCCCGAAAAAGGCGAAAAGCCCAATCATACATGTCGCCCTTTGTCCTTTTCCTCAGGACAAAATTATTTCTATGTAAATTATTAATGCACTAATAAAACGTTAGAGAAATTGGGTTTTGTTTGAATTTTCAGGATGAGCATAAAATTTCTTGAAATTTTTTAAAATGAACTATATGAGACTATAGGAAACATATGTAGTGGCTCACCTGCTAGTTAAATCCGCGTTGTTATGTTGCAACTGAAAAACTCTTTCACTGATTTTTGATCCCCGGCTCAGGCGGCAACACAACACAAAAAAAAGGACGGAGGGGCCCTGACTGGGCGAAGAAAACCACGGCCGGGAATCTTGATGGAGAAATCTTTTTTATTAAATGGAATAGACGCATATCAAGGCTAAAAATCGGGTGCAAAAGGTTTTACGCTTTCGGCCGGTGGGCTTTGGTCACAGTAATAAAAAATGGGAAATCCCCTTAAAAAAAATTCTTTACCCAAAAAACATCACAGTGGATATTACATCATACCCTGTGGGCTTTTTAAAACTTTGAGGAAAACAAGGAAGGGGGAAAAATATGTCTCCCCAACCCACAAACATGTCCCCAAACCACAATTTTATACGGACAAATAAATGTTAAATTTGGTTGTTCTATAAAAAAAACCCTTGGGGGAATTAGTTTAGGTTAGGCCCAAAAAGCCTCTCTATGTCAAACCCTTTGTGCCAAAATTTTTCCCTTTCTTTTTAGGGTTTTTTTAAACCTGTTCAATTGCAAAAAAAGAAAACCCAAAGCCCAATTTTCCTTTCATGTTTGCTCAATGAAATGTTGGCTTTTCCCTGTAATTTCGGGAATTTTTTTTGGAATGTTATTTTGGTTTTCCCGCTACCGGGTTTTTAATTTTTGTGGTGTTTCCAATTATTTTTTTTTTTAATTTTATGGTGCTTTCTATTTTTTAAAACAAAACAGGTGACTATCCCATTTTAAGAAAGGTGTAAAATTTTATATTTTTTTCTTTTAAATGTGTCAAAAAAAAACCGAAGTTTTCATATTTTGTTACATAAGTTGCACGTTTGTACCGCCAAAGGGAAAAAAAAAACCCTTAGAGAAACCCGGGTTTGGTTTGCGGATTATCAGTATGAGGGACTAGGGGAAATTTTGGATTTTAGGGTTGAAACTTTTTTGGGTTTTTATACATAGTACCGTTTTCCCCAAGATTTTTTCTAGAAGGGGGGTCTTGCCGCGAAAAATTTTTTAAAATTTTTGTAAAACAAGGCTTTAATTTCCTTTAAAAATTTTTACTTATTTAGTTTGGAAAGACTAACGATTTGTTTTGGGGTTTTTGGAGGGTATGAGTATCGTATTTTGGGTTTAAAAAACTCTTTTTGAGATTTAGTTTTTATTTTAATTTTTTGCTTTTTCCCCCGAATATTTTCTTTTAAACCCTATATCTTTTAAACTTTGATCTATTATTTTTTTTTTCATTGATGTAATCTTCTTCCTTAGGAAAAGGATTTTTTTGGCCCTTTATGTTTCTTGCCAATGAGGGTTGTGCCCCTGTGGGGGTTTTAAGGTGGCAGCTGTTTGCTTTTAGTATAAAGTTAAACCCGCATTTGGGTTTTTGTATAAAATTTGTAATAATGATCCAGGGCTTTACATCACCTTAAGGAAGGGGATCCCGAAACGGAACCCCTTTTTTCCCATTCCCAAATTTCAAGTGAATTTTCAATTGTACGAATTTATTGATATATTCCCGAAAAACTGTTTGAGCGCTACCCTTTGCGACCCCTTAAATGGAGGTCGTCGATTGTAGCGCCCATACCACCCAAAAAAAGTCTAGGAAAGGGTTTATTATTGTAGAAAGACATGGTTTTCCCACCTGCCATCCAAAAAGTTGGCGAAGGGGAGGGGGGGGGAAATTTCCTCATAGGGGGGTCCCCAAAACTGCCAAAAAATACCCTTTTCTTGGAATTTAAAGAAAAATTTTGCTTGAGAAAGTTTCTACAGTAAAGCATAATGAATTCCTTTAAGTGAAGGGTTTATAGAACCCAAATGTTTTTGGAAAAAAAGCAACTGCTGTATGGTTATTCATGTGGTAAAATTGAATTTTAAAAAGACAACATCGCAAAATTGCCAAGTATGATTGTCACTCCATTGTTTATTTGGGCAGGACTTGTAGCACTGCCTTAGTGTTTTTATATAGCCCGGGGGTTTTCTGGACTATAGGCTGCAAAAGGATATGTAGCCCGTTTTCTTTAAATCGCTTTATTGAGGAGGCCCTTATTGAAATAATAGGTTTTTAGTCCTGGGGGGAAGGTATGTACTTTAGGACGCCATAAAAAAATTTGGTGTTACCCGGGGCCCGTGACATTTAGGTATTTTTGTCTTTTTTTGTCTGTTTTGGCACCTAAGGCTAACCCTTCCCGTAACAATTTATCCCGTTCTTGTTCTTTTTTTTGTTGGGATTTGTTTGTAACTTACGGGTTTGGTTTTTTTTGTCCTCCAAGATTGATTGTACTTGTTTGTTTTACAAATTTCGACATTAATACCGTGGTACCCCCTTGTCTGGGTTTTTTTTTCACTAAATTTTTTTTTTTTTTAAAAATCTTTTAAAGCTTTTTTTTGACTCCCAAATTAAAATTGTTTGCTCTATAATTTTTATTGTTTTTTTTTTTTACTTCTCTCTTGTCTTTTTTTTTTGTTGTAATGCTGTAAGATCTTTTTCCCTAATTTTTGGAAAGCATCAAAAACGGGGGCCCTTTTTTTTGAGGGGGTTTAAAAATTGGATTTGGCATATTATGGATAGAGATGGGGGGAATTTGTTTTAAAGAAGTGGAATTGTTTAGAATTTAGGGAAAAAATTTGGTTTGGAAAGAAGTCGAAACTTTTGGGGTTTTTCGGGGGGAACGAAGGTGTGCTTTTGATTGATAAAATGGCTGCGAGCCATGGCGTACATGGGGGAAAACACTCTGGAGGAAACATGGGCAAGCCTGCATGACATGTGCAGAGGTGGAAGCCAATCAGAGACCCGGCGGGATTCTGTGACGTCCACCGCACTATATAAGTCCGGCTCGCCACCGGAGCTCACCACTCCTCTCACTGTGCCATCAAGGAAGGTGCTTCCGCGGCTGATATCTCTATTGAAGAATTGATTTTTATATTAGCGATTTCTGTGGGTGTCTCAGCCTTGTCTCAGAGACCTGTTTTCTTAATGTTCTATTTCTAATTTTTTTTTGGGGATTGATCTGAATCCATTGGTCGTCCGACTGCAGCTGGCAATATACATTAATACCAAGGGGATCTAAGCCAGTTCCTGTTGTATTCATTTAACAGAAACAGCGTTTTTACAATACAAATACAACTTCATTTTTGGCTGCTCAATTCTATTGCGCAATTTAAACATGCCAGGGTTATAATTAAGCCGTGTTTTGCTGTTGTGCTGACCCCAAGAAACCGTCTTTTTCAACGCCATAACATATCATTTTTCCTGTACCTAATTCCACAAGCATAGGTTAATTACAAACTGTTTTCTCTTGTTGTGTGGCGTAGAAAAGACATAACACCAATTGTAACACACGCTACAAAGCTACCTATTTTGTGCGGCTCAATTTATTGCGCAATTACATCCAGAGTTTAATTAAGCATTGTTTTTCTGGTGTGCTGACAAAAATAAACCGGCTTTTTCAACCCAAAATATATAAAATTTTCCTGTACCTACTTCACAAGCCAAGGTTAATTACAACACAACTGTATCTCTTGTTGTGTGGCGTAGAAAACACCGCAATTTGTAACCCTACAAACACTAATTTTGTGCGGCTCAATTCTTTGGTGCAAATTTACATCCAGGGGTTAATTAAGCGTTTTTTGCTGGTGTGCTGACAAAAATAAAACCGCTTTTCAACGCAAAATATATAAATTTTTCCTGTAGCCCTAATTCACAGCAAAGGTAATTACAACTGTATTCTTCTTGTTGGCGTAGGAAAACACCATTGGTAAACACGCTTTACAAAAGCACTATTTTGGTGCAGCACAATTTCTTTTGCGCAATTTACATCCAGGGGGTTAGATTAAGCGTGATTTCTGTGTGGCAGACCCCAAAAACCGGCTTTTTCACGCCAAATATATCATTTTTCCTGTAGCCTAATTCACAAGCAAAAGGTTAATTACAACGTTTCTCTTGTTGTGTGGCGTAGAAAACACTCATTGTAACACGCTACAAAGCTACTATTTTGTGCGCTCATTTCTATTGCGCAATTTACATCCAGGAGTTAATTAAGCTTTGTTTTTCTGGTGTGCTGACAAAAATAGAACCGTCGTTTTCACGGCCAAAGATATAAATTTCCTGTAGCCTAATTCACAGCAAAGGTTAATTACACTGTATCCTTGGTTGTGTGGCGTAGAAAAGCACGCAATTGTAACACCTACAAAGCTACTATTTTTGTGCGGCTCATTCTTGGTGCAATTTACATCCAGGTTAATTAAAGCGTTGTTTTGCGTGTGTCTGACAAAAATAAACCGGTCTTTTTTCAACGCCAAAATATATAAATTTTTCCCTGTATCCTTAATTCACAAGCAAAGGTTAATTACAAACTGTATCCTTCTTGTGTGGGCGTAGAAAACACCAATTGTAACAACGCTAATTACAAAGCTACTATTTTGTGCATCTACATTCTTTTGCGCAATTTACTCCGGGGTTAATTTAACGTTGTTTTGCTGGTGTGCAGACCCCAAGAAACCGTCTTTTCAACGCAAAATATATTACCATTTTTCCTGTACCTTAGCACGAACAAAGGTTAATTACAACGTACTCTTGTTGTGTGGCGTAGAAAACAAGCAATTGTAAACACGCTACAAAGCTACTATTTTGTGCGGCTCAATTCTTTGTGCAATGTCATCCAGGTTAATTAAGCGTTGTTTTGCTGGTGTCTGACAAAAATAAACCGTCTTTTTCAACGCCAAAATAGATAAGTTTTCCTTAGCCGAATTCACCAAGCAAAGGTTAATTACAACTGTATCTCTTGTTGTGTGTCGTAGAAAACACGCAATTGTACACGCTATATACTACAAAGCTACTATTTTGTGCGGCTCAA
The DNA here is from genome assembly GCA_025379985.1 of Phyllomedusa bahiana. Lineage (NCBI taxonomy): Eukaryota > Metazoa > Chordata > Amphibia > Anura > Hylidae > Phyllomedusa > Phyllomedusa bahiana. Next base: position 6,079 of record JAODAL010072560.1, read on the forward strand.
TTCTTTGTGCAATTTTACATCCAGGGTTAATTAAGCGTTTGGTTTTCGCTGGTGTGCATGACAAATTAAACCGTCTTTTTTCGAAACGCCAAAATATATAAATTTTACTTGTAACCTAATTCCACAAGCAAAGTTAATTACAACTGTATCTCTCCTTGTGTGGGCGTAAAAACAACTCAATTGTAACACGCACAAACTACATTTTGTGCGGCACAAGTCTTTTGCGCAAATTACATCCAAGGGTTTAATTAAGCGTTGTTTTGCTGTTGCTGACCACCAAAAAGACCGTCTTTTTCAACCTCAACATAATATAAATTTTTCCTGTATCCTAATTCACAAGCAAAGGTTGAATTACAACTGTATCTCTTGTTTGTGTGGCGTAAAAACACACGCAATTGTAACACTGCTACAAAAGCTACATTTTTTGTGCGGCTCAATTCTTTGGCGCAATTTTTACATCCAGGGGTTAATTAAGCGTTGTTTTGCTGGTGTGCTGACTGAAATACACCGTCTTTTTCAACGCCAAAATTATATAAAATTTTTTCCGTAAGCAATAAATCACAAGCAAAGGTTAATTACATCTGTATCCTCTTGTTTGTGTGGCTAGAAAACACACAATTGTAACACCTACAAAGCGTACTATTTTGTGCGCTCAATTCTACTTGCGCATTTTTACATCCAGGGTTAATTTAAGCTTGTTTTGCTGGTGTACTGACAAAAGTTAACCGTCTTTTTCAACGCAAAAAAATTAAAAAATATAAACTTTTTTCCTGTACCTAATTCAAAAGCAAGTTAATTACAACTGTATCTCTTGTGTGTGGCTTAGAAAACGCACGCAATTGTTAACACGCGACAAAGCGACATTTTGGTGCGGCTCAAATTCTTTGGCGCAATTTACATCGAGGGTTTAATTAAGCGTTGATTTGCGGGCTGCTGACAAAGAACAAATAAACCGTCTTTTTCAACGCCAAAATAGATAAATTTTTCCTGAGCCTAATTCACGAAGCAAAGGTTAATACAACATTATTCTCTTCTTGGTGTGGCGTAGAAACACGCAATTGTAACACGCTATATTCACAGCTACTATATTGTGCAGCACAATTATTTTGCGCAATTTAACATCCCACGGTTAATTAAGCGTTGTTTTGCTGGTCTGCGACCCCAAGAAACCGTCTTTTTTCAAACGCCAAAATATAATACATTTTGTCCTGCATATCCTAAGTCACAAGCAAAGGTAATTCAACTGTAATCTCTTGTTTGTGTGGCGTAGAAAACTCGCAATAGGAAACACGCTACAAAGCCACTATTTTTGTGCGGCTCAATTTCTTTTGCGCAATTTGACATCCAGGGGTTAAATTAGGTGTTTTGCGTGTGCAGACAAAAATAAACCGTCTTTGTCTACGCAAAATAATATAAATTTTTCCCTGTACCTAATTCACAAGCAAAGTTAATTACAACTGTATCTCTTTGTTGTGTGGGGCGTAAAATCACCAATTGTAACACGCTACAAACTACTATTTTGTGCGGCGCATTTCTATTGCTCAATTTACATCCTGAGTTAATTAAGCATGTTTTGCTTGTGTCTGACAAAAATAAACCGTCTTTTTTAACGCCAAAAGATAACATTGTTCCTGTAGCCTAATCCAAGCAAAGGTAATTACAACTGTATCTCTTGTGTGTGCGTAGAAAACACGCAATTGTAACACTCTACAAAGCTACTAAAAAAATTTTGTGCGCTCAATTTCTTTTGGCGCAATTTACATCCAGGGTTATAAGCGTTGTTTTTGCTGTGTGCTGACAAAATAAACCTCTTTTTTCAACGCCAAAATATATAAATTTTTCCTGTAGCCAATTCACAAGCAAAGTTAATTACAACATTATCTTCTGTTGTGTGGCGTAAGAAAACACGCAATTGTAACACGCTACAAAGCTACTATTTTGTGCGCAATTTCTTTTGCGCATATTTACATCCAGGGTTAATTAAGCGTTGTTTTGCTGTGTGCTGGACCCCAAGAAACCGTCTTTTTTCAACGCCAAAATATATACATTTTCCTGAGCCTAATTCACAAGCAAAGGTTAATTAAAACTGTATCTCTTGGTGAGTGCGTAAAAACCCCAATTGAACACGCTACAAAGCAACATTTTGTCGCTCATTCTTTGGCGCAATTTACATCCAGGTTTAATTATGCTTTGTTTTGCTGTGTGCTGACCCCAAGAAACCGTCTTTATAACGCCAAAATATATAAATTTTCCTGCAGCTAATTCACAAGCAAAGGTTAATTACAACTGTATCTTTTGTTGGTGGACTAGAAAACACGCAATTGTAACACCAACAAAGCTACTATTTTGAGCGGCTCAATTCTATTGCGCACTTACATCCAGGGGTTAATAAAAGCGTTTGGTTTTGCTGGAGTGCTAGACAAAAATAAACCGTCTTCTTCAACCCCAAAATATACAACATTTTTCCTTTAGCCTAATTCATGTCCGAAGGGTAATTAAGCATGTTTTTCGCTTTTAACATTTAGTAAAAAAACACACAGTGTTTTTAAACGACACATACTAGTAAAGTTTTGCCTGCCATTTTGTGGAGCGCAATTTATATTCCAAGGGTTTACCAAGCTTGTTATTGGGGTGTCATTTGGAGAGTCAAAAAACAGGTTATATTTATCATAATACAGATATCATCATCAAACCGTGTCTGTACATTTTAGAACAAACATATGTCAGACAGTAGAGGTGGCAGGCTCTGCCACCTGCGAGTGGCAGTGGCAACAATTTCCTGGAACAGGCCCAGGTCGCAGCACAGCAAGGGACCGTCGCAGTAGGGGTCACTCGGTGAGCAGCCAGATCGGCCCTGCTGTCATCTTAGCGGCCGTGTGCGACTATCAACCCAATGTTCTTGATTGGTTGACTAGGTCATCCTCTTCTTCCAGATGACATCGACAAACCCCATTCCAAGAGTCGAATGGAACCTCAGACTCAACCATTAGTTGGCATGGCCCGGGAGCGGGTCAGCCGGCCCTCATCTTGTCCTTCACCCGCCTCTGTCCAATCTGGTTCCCTCAAGCCAAGATCCTACTATGTGGTCTGGGCTCAGCGCGCCACTATATACGTGGATGAACGAATTTGAGGAGGGCAGTCACAGCTACTTGGTCAGTGAAGAAATGGGGCCAATATCCCCTGCTTCTTTGCAGAGGCTCAAAGTAGAAGGAGGGAGTGGCATGGGAGGTCATATTGTAAGAGGTCACCTCGGCAATACCGAAGACCGTGATGAGACAGCAGTGACGATGAAACACAAATAATGATGAAGTAGCCGACCGCACTTGGGAGCCGGTGAGGCAAGGCCTTCTATCCATCGTCAGAAAAGAGGGCGTCAGCTTGCGCGTCAAGGCAACAAGCGGCAGCCAAGCAAGTTGTCGTGTGTCCGTGATCAGCTGGATAAGCAGCAGTGTGAGGTCGTGGCGGCCAGGCGGCCACAGTGGTAAAAAACCCCTTCGCAGGTCCAAGAATGTAGCGGTAAAGGACTCAGCGAGCAAGCGGCAGTAGTCACTCTGTTCGGGAGCGTTGGCGTAAAATCCGATATACTCGCGTGTGGCAGTCTTTGCTAGAGACACCGAGGAGCCAATATGGTATATTGATTCTTGGCAGATAAGTGAAGCGTGCCAGGGAGCTAACGTTGCACCACGGCCATGCGACACACATGCATCAGGCGTCACTCATCCGTGGCCTAGGAGAAACGTGGCTCAGATGTGTGGTCCATCCAGCTGCCGAGCAACAGCAGCAGCAGCGCCCCGAGGCAGGCACCACCCATGCATGCCAGTCAAGGCTCCACCCACCTCTGCAGAAGGAGCTGTTTTTTCTCTTGACATCATTCCCCGGTTCCAATGCTCCTGCTCCTCGCTACCATGGCGCCCAGCAGTCGTTCAGCGAGGCGATTGGCAAAGAGACAACAATATGCGTCCCAAACCATCCTAAGGGCACAAGCTGACCTTTTCCGGTCCAAGTGTTTGGTATGCAGTCCTTCCTTTCCCTTTCCAATGTGGACTCCTGCACCATCAGAGAACTAATGTCTTGTGCCGAGCCTGAGATGGAAGTTCCAAGCCTAATTTCTTTTCCAAAAAGGCAGTACCACACTTCATAAATATGTAGAACAGAAGGTGGGTCAGTCCTTGGAGTCTTATCGGTTTGTCCAAGGTGCACGCAGCGCGGACCGTGCCTGGATGTAACTACCGTCAGGGCCATACATGTCCTTACGGCTACTGCTTGGGTGAATGTGCCTCCAGCCCAGGCACACAAACAACCTTGGACAGGAACGCCGCTTTTCTCCTCCCCGTTGTCAAACTGTGCGGATCCTTACAATGTCCGCCCCTCCTCCACCGACCATCACCATCTCAGCCTCCACAAGTACTGCTCCATCATACCCACATGTGTAGGGCACCAGCGGTGACAAAACAGTTCTACACCTGGCTTGCTCGGCGAACGAAGTCACACAGAGAGGAACTGCTCCGCGTCATGCAGCAAGATATCTATGTGTTGGTTTCTCAGCGCCAACTGCAATCGAACCATGGTGACGACAATTTTTTTGGGGGGGGAAGACCAGGTGACCGCGCTGCACTGAGGAGGGAGGGTCCATCCCCCGCATGGCGCATGTGTTCAATCTGGTTGGAAAAGGTTCCTGAAGTCTTCCACCGATCTACAGCATAACAATCGAAAATTGCCAGGAAACTGTGCAATGCACTTTATCCATTCTACAAAGCCAGGAACAACCCTCCTGCGGAGTTGCAGCGGCAGAACGGCACTCCCCCCACACTCTCTGATATGCGATGGTTTCCACCCGCAGGAATCCAGCCTGCACATTTGGACCGGACTGTAGAACAGAAGAAAGGCCATTAATGATTTTTTTTGATGATCCAGGCAGACAGAAGTACCCCCTGGTAACTTGATGTCACCAGTGGCAGCTCATGCGTGGCACCTGCCGTTTGTGAGCATTCGAGAGGCGACGTTATTTTCATCGCCAGGACTACGGATAATAACGTCATTCCCTGCTTTCAATGTCCGGGAACAATGCTGAAAAATCTGTCTTGCAGGGGACAGGAGACGTATGGCGACTACATCTTGCGGCCACATGAGTCCCCGGTGGGACTGAAATGGAGGAGGAGGAGGAGGAGGAGGAGGACATTGGAGCAGAATTATTGTCTGGTGCAATGAGTGGATTTTTTCTACCAGTGACAAGAAGAGAGAGTTGCAGCGTGAGGAGTGGATGGATGATGAGGAAAGCGAGGCAGATGACCCCTCCAAGCACCGTGGCAGTATACCAGTGGAAATGGAAGGCGGGAGCCCCTCGGAGTCATTGTGCACATGGTCCCGCAGCATGCTTATTTTCCTGGCTATGACAGCCGAATAGTCACAATCCGCAGAGGATACTCTGGCTCCTCCACCCTATTTGACCCACGCTACCCGGTCCAAAATGGGAGGCCTTTTTCCCCAGCTATGAAATTACAAAGCCAAATACTAAGAAATCCTCCATAGTCAGTTGGCCTTTGACTTTGTTTGTCATCGTCCTTCCTCTTACAGGTCTGACCCGGGGGATCCTCAGTGCTTACGTACTACCTGCCGCGGCTGCTGGAAGGTGGGGGGGTAGGAAGCAGTACCAGCTTCCATCAGCAGCAACCCAAACTCTGGAGTCAACTGGGAATAGCTTCCTTCTCCCGCCTAGGAGGAGGTAGTCGCCAGCAGCACTAGCAAAGGACCTGGAGCAGTCCCTGAACCAACAGTGTGGCACTGACTTTTGGACAGCACTCTGCCACCTCAGTTAGAAATCCCTGGATCTACTGGGCACCATACAGGATGTGTGGCGCAACTTGCCGAGTTTGCATGTAGAACTGTCCCTGCCCGCCAGTAGTGGCATCTGAGCGGTGTTCCAGTTCGCGGGGGCCATCGTTACCCCACCCCATGGAGAACCCGCTTGTCCACGGGAAAGTGGAACGACTACTGAGCCTTTGTTAAGATGAATCAGGCGTGATCGGACAGGATTTCCACATACCCAATGCCCTTGGGCGTCTGTCGGTGTGGGTTCAAACTACCTGCCTCAGCCACTATTCTGAGTCGAACCCGCCTGATGCCACACATCTGCTGAAAGTTTTGCCCCCATCTGCCTACCACGCAAACTTTAACCCCGGGACTTTTTTTATTTTTTTCCCCCCACCGGGGCAACATTCTGTTTATTTTGGGGACCTAGACCTAAAGCTTCGCTGCTGCGTTGCTGCTGGGTCACCTCCCACGTGCCATTGTGCCCCTCTCTGACCTCATGCTGTTCTTTCCTCCGCCGTCACCTTTAAAAACTCTGCATTTTGCCCCTCTTTGGCCACCCCCTTTTTTTGCCACCTCCAAATGTCATTGTGGCCCCTGTCTGGGCCCCTCAATTTTCTGCCTGGCCCCCGGTGGCTGCCCCTTTTGGGGGCCGGGGGTGTCCCCACATCTGTGTCATTGTGCCCCCTGCCTGACCTCCCTGCTGCTGCCGGGGGGGGGACCCCCCCCCTTTTAAAATTGTGGCCCCTTTTGTGGCCTAATACTGTTTTTGGGCCCCCTCCAGTAAAGTCATTGGGGCCACTGGGCCCGACCTTATGCTGCTGCCGCCGGGGAAACCCCCAATCTCAGGGCCTTTTGGGGCCCCCACTGGGCCTTTTCCCCCCTTTTTTTCCACCAAAAAGAATGTCATTTTTTGCCACTTTGGGGCCCAAAAATCCCCATATGCGCTGTTTTACCTCTTTACGTGTATTGGTTTCCCCCCCCCCCTTTTTGGGGGCCCAAACGGATGGTTCCTACCTCCAGAATTTTTCATTGTGCCACGGGCCTTTACCCTCATTTTTGCCGGGCCATGCCCCCCGCCTCCCAAACATTGTTCCACCTGTTTCTTCCCCCTGTTTCTTCCCCCTTCAGAAGGGCATTGTGCCACTGCCTGCTTTTACTGGGGCTTTTTTAAACCCCCACAAATGTGTGATTGTGCCAACTCTGTGGCCCAATACGTTTTGGCCCCCTCCCAGAATGTCATTTGCCAATTGGGCCCGAAAACCCTTCATTTTCTGCTGTTTTGACCCTTTTACCTGTGTTTTTGTGCCCCCTTCCTTTGGCCTAATACGTTTTTGCCAACCCCCCAAAAGCCAATTTTTACCCCTTGGGCCCACCTCCCTCTGCTGCTGGTTTTGCCCTCCACACGGTGATTGTTGGCCCCTTTTGTGGCCTAATACTGTTTTGGCCACCCCCAAATGTCATTTTGGCCAAATGCCCGAAACCCCAAAGCTGCTTCCCGGGGGTGATCTTTCCCTCTCATCATTGTGCCACTCTTGGGGTTTTCCCCCTGTTTTGGGGCCCCCCAAATTTTCATTGTGCCCCTTTCCTACCTCATGCTGCTGTGGCTGCCGCCCTCCCCCCCCCTCCAAATCTGTCCAAGTTTCCCCCCAAAAGTTTTTCCACCCCCTGAGGGGGTCTCCCCCCCGGCCCCCCCCCCTTCCTTTTTTTTTTCCCAGCTTTTTGCTGGCATGAAATTATCAAGGGTACATTCCCCTTGAGTTTTTTGGTCAGTTTTGCCCCCTTAAGTGGCCCCGGGGAAATTTTATAGTGAAGCGAAATTTTTAAAAGGGCGGGAGCCCTCTGCGGGTCCAAAAATAAAACACAACCCTTGTATGAAGACCAAACCAACTCCCTCTGCATATTTAAAAAAACCTTTGGGACAAATGGTTTTTTCAAAGCACCCCTGCACTCTGTGCGCCTGGAAATAGCCCCTTTTTAAAAGGGGATTCGTGGGCCCAAGTAATTCGGGGGGGGGGGGGGGGGAAAGAAACGAATTTTGCGGGAAAAACCCCGAAATTTACCGAATCGAAAATTTTTTAGAAATTCGCCCCTCCCTTTTTGGTTATTTTTTTCATCGTTCCCTTTTTTTTTTTGACTATTTTGTGTCTCCCCTTTTTTATTAGCTCCGTAATTTTTTTAAAGTTAACTGCTCCTGAAATTCCCAGGGTTTTATAAACTCATTAATAAAATTACTTTTCTGGGAAATTTTTTTTTTTCCAAAGCTATAGAACTGAAAAAAAATGTTTTTTAAAAAAGATCCCGTCTCGCAAATTTAAATTAACAAAAATACTGTGGGTAAAAAGTAAAATTTAGTGGAGGGGGCAAAATTTTAATCCTAAAATCCCGGGAAATTCCCCTTTTTGGGTGCGGGAAGTATGGTGGGTGGGAAACAACCACCGCAAGTCATCTACCTCTTTCCCCCCGGTTTTGTCCTTTTTTTTCTGAACATAATTTTTTCCAATTTTTTCTTGTTGTTTTTTCCCCTCCCTTTCTTCCCTGGTCTTCCCGTTTTTTTTGCTTTTTTTGATTGTAAATTCCCCAAAAATGTGTGTATGAAAAGGGTTCCCTTTTTTTCCAAAAACCCGATTTCCACTATTGGTTTCTTTCCAGTCTGTAAAGGGGACAGCCAAAAATCCTTTTGCTGCCATTTTATTTTTTTTAGTAAAGGATTGGGGGGGGGTTTTTCTTTCCCATTTTTGGGGCCCTGTATATATTCTGTCCCCTTTTTGGGAATCTTCAGTGTCCCCCCTTTTTATTTTTTCTTTTTTTTTTCCAAAATGATTTTTTCTAAATCGTTTAAAAGTATCCTTTAATTGTTATTGACACTGAAAAGCGGGCATCGTTTTTTAATTTCTTGTATTTTTTTTTTCCAATTCTTTCACTTGTAGTTTTAATTTGTTGCAAAATTCTCGGCCCCAATTTCAAAAAATTAGAGTATTAGCCCAAAGAACAATCTTTAACACTTGGTTTTCCCTTTTAGCTGAAGGGGCCTCTTGGGGGGGGGCTTTTTTTTTGGCCAAATCCCCCTAGGGGTTATCCCTTTTTTTTTTAAATTTTTTCTGGTGCAGGGGATTTTTGTTCCCACCACACCTTCAATTCCTTTTTTTTGGCCCCTTTTCTGGGTCCAAGAAAAGTTTTTT
>JAODAL010072561.1:0-15067 GCA_025379985.1 Phyllomedusa bahiana
ACCCCCCCTGGAAATGGAAAAAATATTTCCCGGGGCCGGCAATGAAAGTCACAAGCCATTTCGTGAAATGTTGTCCAGACCTCCGTCTGGTTCCCAGGTCGCTCCATCACGGGAAAAGGTTTTAAAACCCTGGAAAATTAAATTTAAAGTAATCATTTGGGAAAAATTTTAGATCCCATGAATCCCGCGGCTGAAACCAAAAAAAATCGCGAGCTGCCGCTTTGTTTTTTTTTTTTGTTGAAATTTTGACTTTTTTTTTTTTTAACAATTATTGAACCCCTAAGAAAATTCCCCGAACCCAAAATTTTTTTTCCCAAAAAAAAAAAAAAAATGGTAAAAATTTTAAAAATTTGGGGAAGCCGGGGCCAGGAAAGGGTCGGGGGGGGTTTCCCCAAGGGGCCCCAACCAACCGCACCCTCTGCCCGACACAGACAGGGACCCCGCTTTTTTTGTTATGTTGTTTGCCGTGAACACGGAGCAGAGCTTTGCAGAAATTCGGGGCCTTTTTTTTGGTTTTGACATTTGGGAGGTGTGGGGGAGATTTAAAGCTGCTTGCGATGTGCCGGGAGCATCCCCGCCACATGCGGGAAGGAGACAGGATTGTGTGCAACCTTTATTGACGTTGGTTACTGGACAACTGCCCCCTTATTTAGGGGAGCACAAGTAAAAAGGGAAAACATTCATCAAGGAAGAACCCCCGCAAGACGATCATTTAGGGCTAGATATATTCACTCAATTTTTGGAAGGGGTTCCTGGGGCCCCTTTATTTAAGCTCATTTTAGCACACCCCCCGGGGGTTGAAATTTTATGGGGCCCACAAAGTTTGGGGTTTATTATCGGTACCCAATAGTGGAGTTAATTCTTGGGGCCACCAGTGAGGTTGATTCTTGTGGCCCACCAGTGGAGTTTTATTCCCTTGGGGGCCCCCTATAGTTAATTCTTGAGGCCCAAAAATTGGGGGTTTATTTGGGGGCCCCCCCCGTGAAAGGGTTCCCTTTTTGGGGGCCACCGTTTAAATTTATTTTTGGGGGGCCCACCAGTGGGGTTTTATCCTTTGTGCCCACCAGTGGAGTTGATCCTTGGGGTCCACAAGTGGTGTTGATCCTTGGGGTCCATCAGTGGTGTTGATCCTTGGGGCCCACCAGGGAGTTACCTTTGGGGGCCCCCCACTGGAGGGTTTTCTTGGGGCCCCCCACTTTTTGTTTTTTTCTTGGGGCCCAATCAGTGGGTTGATTGTTGGGGGCCCACACGGGGGTTGATTTTTTGGGGCCCATCAGGGCGCTTAAAAAGGGGGCCCCACAAGTCGGCTGGTCCACGGGGGCAAAAGGGAAATCCCTCGGGGGGCCATAATTTGGGCCAGGCTAAAAGTATTGGGTCTGCTTTCCAGGGAGAAAGGCGAGCAAAAAGGGACAAAAAAAGAAGGGCAGAGTGCGAAGTCATGACGGGTACGTAGGGTTGTCCCCAAAACAACTTTAATGGCTTCCCCAAAGAATCCACTTTACAGGTGGGCCCCAACATCAGCTTTACTGGTGGGCCCAGTCCAACATTGGGCCCACCCTACAGCTACTCTACATGACTACACATGACTCTTGCTTTCTGCCTCTCTCTCTGCCCTTCCTAGGGGTCCACCATGCCAAGGGTCCCACCAAGGTTTCTCCTTCTCTCCTGTGGGTCAGTTCAAGCCTTTATTCACTGGACTAACTCTTCTAGTCAGAATTCTACTCTGCACTGACGACACCTGAAACAGCTGTCCGCAGATGAATATCTAATTGGCCCTTATCCTATACACATTGAGTTGGGTGTGAATTAAGGAACACTACATCCAATAGGTGAAAATAGGCCAAACTCATTTCCCATGAGCCTTTTAGGATATATTTACTGGAGCAACTAATGGTGTATAAGTTTCCACACATCTAATGAGAAATGTTACACCTTTCAAAGTACCCCCAGAGCCTCTTATTTGCCAACCAATACTCTACTCTGCACTGATGAGGGGCAAACACCCTGACATAGCTGTCTGCAGATCAATACCTGGTTGGCTCTAATCCCATTCACATTGTAAAACTCAGTGAGTTGGATGTGAATTAAGGAACACTACATCAAGGCTCAGTGAGTTGGAGGTGAATTGGGGAACGCTAGAGGCGCTTTCTCTGACGAGATAACTCCATTGCTGGTAACTGAGGTAAGGGAGCAGAGTGAAGACCAAAATAACTGTACTGTAACTTTCTATGTCATGAATATAACATATGGTTGGAGGTGTTGATTGTGGTGGTGGGGGGGTCCATTCCAAGTTTTGCTCTGGAGCCCCATTGGTTACTTGTTTTTCCCCTGCTGCAGAGCTGGCTTATAAATTGGCCACATTCGACAGTTGCCTGGGGGCCCCAAAAGCGTAAGGGCTCCAGAGGGTAAATGTATATTCTTTCCCGAGAAGGTTTCCAAAAATGCAAAGTCTTGGAAGGGCTGGGAGGGTTTTCGGATGAGTGAGGTGTTATTTTAGATCGTGAGACGGAGAGGCGGGCAGGGGGGGGTGATAAGAGAGGGAGGAGATGTGGGGGGCAGCATGTGGAGAGAACAGGTAGGGGGGTGGAACGAGATAGGGAGGTGATTAGGGGGTGCAACGCGGTTGAAAGGGGCCGGGTAGGGGTTTTGACGAGATGGGGAGGGGGATGTAGGGGGGTGCTCATGGGGACGAGACCGGGTATGGTAGGTAGTTCTAAGAGATGGAGGGATGTAGAGGGGTGCAACGTCTGTGGAGAGACGGGCTAGGGTTGTAGTACGAGATGAGGGAGGAGATGTAGGGGGTGCAGCGCTGTGGAGAGACCGGGTAGGGTGGTAGACAGAGATGAGGGAGGAGATGTGGGGGGTTCAGCGCTGTGGAGAGACCGGGTAGGGTGGTAGACAGAGATGAGGGAGGAGATGTGGGGGGGTTCAGCGCTGTGGAGAGCTTTATGGGTGAGCGTGAGGAGTTTATGTTGTATACTGTACTGAATAGACAGCCAGTGCAGAGACTGCAAAAACGGAACTTTTGGGCACTGAGTATGATTTAGCAAATCCAAGCACTCTGTATAAAATATATCCATGTATATGAGAGTTAGGCGTTATGTGAGCCAATCCCCAAATAAACAGCTTCTGGGTGTGGGAAAGATGCAGCCAGCAATACCAAACTCCCTAACTATTGCTGTCTATGGAGAGGAAAATGCATATTTACTAAGAGCAGTCTGTACAGTCACAGAGAGTGAGCTGAAAATGAGCTCACAAGGCAATCAGTGAAATATAATAACATGGTCATGGGATTTTAGCAGCCAATGAGAGCCCTACACCTCAGCGATGAACGTTTTTTGATACTTCTCTGTGCTCTGCACTGATTGGATGGCCTGCCAAAAGTGCAGAAAGGTGATTGGATGGCCCAAAAGTGCAGAAAGCCACTAAAAATTAAACTTAAACTGTCCTGTCGAATGCGAACATTTACTCGAATGAACAGTAAAATGTTCGGTTCGATTCCAGTTCTAAAAAATCGAGAAGTTCGACTCGAACTTAACTTTTCTCGAACAGTTCAATCAACACTAGTTAGAGGCTTGACCTCATGTGGTGTCCTGTTTGGGCGTGGCTGGAGGCAGGGTCTGGTGTGATGTCATGCAGTTGGACAGGGGCCAATGCAATACTAAGTATGGGGTCCCATAAGGCTATATTCACACGGCTTATTGCGGTGCATATAGTACATGCCGCAATACACTGGGTGTTTTGGAACAACGCTCTGATCAGCCCGTAATTTGAAAGCACAGGGGGGCCAGCACCAGGCCAGCCCCATTGACATGCATTGTCATGTCGATTCTGTCCCCGTGCGTACAATACAATCGTATTGTACGCCAGGGGAGACGACGCGTAACCCATAGCTCTCTATGAGACTATGAATTACCATAATTGCGCCAAAATACGCAGCAATTTAAGCCGTGTGAACACAGTTAAGACAGTTCTGCCCTGCTGTGGGGTAACAGCCAGACCAATAGAGAAAGTGACGTCTGCCGCTAGAGACCAGAAGCAACGACCATTCACCGTCAATGTTCCCAATACATAAATCCATCTGATAGTCGACTATCTCAGTAAAATCCAAATTAAGCCCCCCCTCTTGCTTCTCATGCTCAGAGATTAGCCAAATGAAAGGCCGGCCGTCCTCTCCAGGGGAATATATGTAAAATTATTGCAAGTGTCATTTCCATGTACTTAAAAAACATTAGAGGCTACGAAGGCGTTTATAAGTCACAGCTAAGAGAAGGAAGCGCGGGAAAGATGAAGGGTCGGGCGGCGGTTTCATTTACACATAGGCGGCTGAGGCCTCGCACACAATGCGCAATTCTTTCCTCTAGATTAGCATTATGAAGTGCACTTCCCATAAGAGAGATGGAAGATTCTCTGAATTACATCTCATGTTGTTACAACGTTCCTCTACAAAAATGTCCATAAAAAGGTTTTGCATGAGTTGCTGCATCTCCAAAAATTCTCTGGAAATCCGATGCACTCTGGTCACATGTAGCCTAGATTTCAATCCGACTACACAGGAAATCACGAGCAATACGTGCCCTACTGAGCCATAAATTACACCGAAAATTTCTGCTGTGGATTTGGAAGTCACAAAATGTCATTTATTCCATGCAAAAAATTAATTAAGCTGGATAGCAGGGATGTGGAATAAACCCCATGAATGCCACTAATCCCTATACACAGTGCAGTCACATTGGGTAGTATTGGAAAGTCTTGGTCCTGCTCTTCCAACCAATATCGGACATTTCTAGCCATGTGACATGTCGCATTGTCTTGCTGGAAGATCCCATCTGCCCAGGGAAGACAATCAGCAAGTATGGGTATAAGGGATCTGCAAGGATGGATTCATGCCAAGATCAGGTAAGAATGTCTTTTATTTATTTATTATTATTATTATTATTATTATTATTATTATTATTATATTATTATTTATATTTATTATTAATTGACATATTTATTTATTAGACCAATTATATCTAACTTTATTTATTTTCATTTATTTTATTATTTCTATTATTATTATCATTATTATTAATTTATAACTTTTTTCTATTTATTTTTGATTATTATTATTATTGTATTTATTAGACCAATTATATCTAACTTTATTTTCATTTATTTTATTATTATCATTATTATTAATTTATAACTTTTTTCTATTTATTTTTTATTATTATTATTTTTTTATGTATTTATTATACCAATTATATCTAAATGTATTTAATTTATTTTATTATTTCTATTATTATTATTACTATTAATAATAATAATTTATTATAACTTTTTCTATTTAATTTAATTATTATTATTATTAGTATTATTATTATTTATTATACCAATTATGTCTTAGTTTATTTTTGTTTTTTTTTAAATGATAAAATAGAGGTGAATTACATTTTGATATTTTGTTTATATTGTATAAATTCTATTTTTGCAACTGTTTTTTTACCTTTTGGAATTTTAGTCCCATTGGGTACTCGACCACTAGGGTGCACAATCTCTTGTACACTATTTTGCAAAGTTTTAGCTCCTTAACGACCGCCCACTGTCTTCTGGCGTCGCTGCAGACATTGGAGTTTGCAGCTCCCAGCGCTTTAACCCTTGTTAAACAAAAAACTATCAAAAGGCAGATAGGAATTTCCATTTACCTTCACAGGTTTTTAAATCAATGCAGTGTACCTAGTACCTGGAGCCTTCACTCCCTGAAGTATGGAGGTCTGGACAGGCCCCAAAGAGAGGTAACGTTAGTGTAGGTTCCCACCTGTATTTGAGGTCCCCTTGCTGATTGGGAGGTGGGCTTAAAGGGGATGTATCGCTTCATCAGTTCGGCTGTTTTCTTGAAGCTTGATTCTCTCAGTTCCTGAAATCCAGGGGCGTTTCTTCCCCTCACAGCTGGGTGTTTCTTAACTGAAGGTGGATGACATCATCCCCCCTTCACTGTACATGCTCGCTCCCGAGTCAGGGTATTCCCCCCATCCTCTCTGTCTGAGTCCACATGTCACTGTCCTCTCCCTATGCAGTCTTATTTTGTAAGAGCTTTTTACATACCACAGGCCTGCATTCAGTCTTCTATGAACTCAGAGCACTGATCTCTTCTCCTCTCACAGCTGGAAGTTTGTTACAGTTGAATCCAGTCTTCTATGAATCAATCTCCCTTCTATGTTTACACAAGGCACGAGCACAATTTGCTGTTTTTGTATAGAAGCAGCTGCAGTGTACTGTGGAGCTGCTGCTGTGCAGATGAATGTTGCGGCCCTTACACGCAGCAGCATTAGGCACCGAGGCACAATTCTGCTGTTTTCTGATTGTAGAAGCAGCTTCAGTGTCACTGAGACGCAGCTAAGCTGTATAGAGTGAAATTATTGCCGGCCCCTTACACGCAGGAGCAGTAGGCACCGAGGCACAATTCTGCTGTTTTCTGATTGTAGAAGCAGCTGCAGGGTTACTGTGGAGCTGCTGGCTGTCCAGAGTGAAATGTTGCCGGGCCCTTATTCTGAGTGAGAGAGGCAGGAATGCACGCTCCCGTGAATACACCCGGGAGCCAGACAGACTGTAAATTAGTAGAGCCATCAGCCAATAAAATGAAAGGAGGTGGAATCCGACCGGCGCTGGGTAACTGTGTTTACACAAAACGAAGATAAGGGAAACTGTGAAAACAAGACGGCTTTGCAAATGACATCCAATTGCAAAGTTGCTTGTATTCACTGTCACCTTATTCTGAAGACCATTTAATGAAATGATACAACCCCTTTTAAGCAGTTTTGATCAAAAATGTGAACTGAGAACCTCAAAAATGTTTTCATGTATCCCAAGTAGCAGAAATGCTTTTCTAAAGATTCCTATGTGCCTTTTGATAGCTCTTTAGTTGATAGTGCGCTGCTGATATTGGAATGTGTATGTATATTGCTGCCACATCAGTGAGCACCTATGCTCATTTTTTTCAAAAAAGTTTTTGGGATGTGCAAAACCAAATATTGTTGTCTAGATCTAAACCAGAGCTTGGTCTGATCGTGGCCCTTAAGTTAGGAGCGCGGTTGCACATTACAGCGGCTCCGGCTGCATATGATGCAGATGCCACTTCTGTGCCCGCATCATGCCAGTGCCTTTTACGCTGTTGAAGTGATTTGCCAACTCTTCCGAGACTCCCGGATGACTGCTCTTTTTGTGAGAGTCTCCCAGACGTTCCGGATGAGTTGGTAAGTATGCTGTCTCTACACCGGGGCCCGCTGCTGCCTGTGTCCACCCCGGGAGCTGCAGCGGACACTCTTACTAAACCATACTAAATGGTGATACTGCAAACCCAAACCAGGCCTCTAGATTTACAAGTCCCAGAGAACTGCATGGCCCTTGATTGTGGATCTGAATTGTCAATGACGTTAAATTTAAGGCTGGGTTCACACATTGAGCTTTTCGGATGCAGTTTTTGAAGCCAAAACTAGGACTGGATATAAAATAAGGAGAAGTCTCAGTCATTCCTTAAAGGCGTATTCCAATCTTACAATATGAAACCATAGCAATGGGATACAGTATGCCGTCAAAGTCTGATAGGTGCAGATCCCACCTCTAAGAGCGGAACCTATTTTGGGAACAGGCCCCCGAAAGTGTCAGAATAGTGACCCAGAACAAGGGTACTTTGGACTGTGGACATTCACCCTATTGCTACTATTTAAAGCCATCAACACCTTGGTACCATGATTTATACTGTTATATACTTCTTTACTGGTTTATATTGTTAAAGTCAGCTTAATTTGTTTATTATAATAGGTTCTGTTCATCTGCACTGTGGAAAGGGTTAACACACAGCCAGCTAATACTAAAAGCTGCTGAGACTTGCTACCTATGGGCTGAGAAGTTGGTAACTTTCCACTTCGATATAAGATGCACAGTTGAGATTTGAAGGGATATTCTCAGACATTGACCTTTGCACCATCTGGAAAATGCTGAGTTATTCCCATAGACCAGAATGGAAGCTCTATACAAATGTATGGGAGACTGAAATTGTAACAATGTGTAAGAGTTGTGCTTCTCCAATCCATCCCTAATATTAGAAGATTCTAGATCATCTAGAAACTGTACAAAAGGCTATTGCTCAGAGCTCTTAAGTGGTAGAAGAGACTCTGCCAGACTGTCTGTATGACCAGAAGAGGATTCTGAAGACACCAAGCCACAGATCCTGGGTCATCAGAAGAGAATCGATCAGACTGTCTGTATGACCAGAAGAGGATTCTGAAGACACCAAGCCACAGATCCTGGGTCATCAGAAGAGAATCTACCAGACTGTCTGTATGACCAGAAGAGGATTCGGAAGATACCAAGCCACAGATCCTGGGTCACCCGAAGAGAATCGACCAGACTGTCTGTATGACCAGAAGAGGATTCGGAAGATACCAAGCCACAGATCCTGGGTCATCAGAAGAGAATCTACCAGACTGTCTGTATGACCAGAAGAGGATTCGGACGATACCAAGCCACAGATCCTGGGTCACCCGAAGAGAATCGACCAGACTGCCTGTGTGACCAGAAGAGGATTCTGAAGATACCAAGCAACAGATCCTGGGTCATCAGAAGAGAATCTACCAGACTGACCGGGTGACCAGAAGAGGATTCTGAAGATACCAAGATACAGATCCTGGGTCATCAGAAGAGAATCTACCAGGAAAGACGGGTGACCAGAAGAGGTTCTGAAACAACCCGCCACAGATCCTTGGTCACAGAAGAGAATCTACCAGACTGACTGGGTGGGGACCAGAAAAGGGTTCTGAAGATAAACCCAAACAGCAGATCCTGGGGTCACCAGTCCTTTGACCAGGAAATTTAGCCAGACAACTGAGCCACAGACCCTGGGACAACCAGTGCTTTAGCTGCATGTCAGCCCTTTTGAGAGAGAGGGAGCGCCAGCCAGGCCCTTTTTCAGCAGGGGCCTCGTCTACCAGGAAGAGACTGGAAAAAACCATTCTTCTTGCCGTTTGTGTTGATTGGGTTCTTCCATTAAAGGTGCACGGGTTCCCCCGCAGACCCCTGACTCTTGGTTTAAACCCCCATTGGGGTGCACCCGTCTTACCAATTTTCCAAGAGTAGTCAATGGTGACGTCGCAGTGCCCAGGGAATCCAAAGAGTTTGAACCCCCCAAAACCCCCGGGGCACGCATGGGAAAAATTCGGGAAATCCCTTACCCCGGCAATGGTCTTATAAACGTATAAGGAGAAGTCAATGCTCAGTGGTGTATTGTAAAATGATTTTGGGCTGAAACCAGGAGTTTCTGGGACTCCGTCGGGAAGAGCCCGCATGGTTAGTAACCTCATCTACCGGCTTGGGGAAAAAGGGAGCCTGAAGAAACAAGAGGCGAAGGTGTTCAGAAAAGGGGTCAAGGAGGTGAAGAAAATCTAGATGGAACATATGACTTTTTGAAGTAAAAGAAGGGTTTTTTCTAAAATACCAAATCTATTTTTTTTTTTGTTGCCTTCTTTGACGTTTGTAAAAAGTTTTTCTCAGTATATTAGTGTTTGCATCGAAATTGATTGTTGTAAAAGTAGCTCAAATACAAAAGTTTCAGTTCAGATAGTTCATCGATTTTTTGGCAGAAAAGTTTAGGCTTCCACCCTGGGGCCCCGATCTTCTCAAGAAATGTCGGCTCCAAACAGAGAACCAGTCATGCTTTCACCAGCTCTCCTTTCTGTTTATGGGGGGTTGGTAAGCCGAAAAAAAACGGCTTCCTGTACTGGAAAATCCCATAGAACATAATGGGAAAAAAAGTGCTGCCCTGTACGGGAAAATCCCATAGAAAAATAATGGAGAAAACCCTGTGCCCTGTATGGAACTCCCCTAGACAGCGCTCCCTGATGGGAACCCATAACAAAAAGAGAACACACGCTCTCTTATCAGGAAATCCCATGAAACAGAATGGAAATACAGCGCTCCCCCGTCGGAAATTCCCTTGAACAGAATGGAGAAAACGACTCCCTGTATGGGAATACCATAGAAAGTGGAGAACACAGCGCCCCGTTCTGGGGAAATTCCAAGGGGAAAAGGAAAAAACAGCGTCCCCTGTTTGGAACCCATAGAACAGTGGAGAATACAGCGCTCCCCTTTTCTGGAAAAATTCCATAGAACGAATGGGGAACCAGCACTCCCCCGTATGGGAAAAACCCCCAAAAAGAATGGGAAACACACGCTCCCCGGGCTGGGAACACCCCTAGAATAAAAGGAGAACACAGCGTCCCCCGTATGGAACTCCCTAGAGGAAATGGGGAACACCGCGCTCCCCTGTATGGGGAAATTCATAGACCAGAATGGAGAAAACAGCGCCCCCTGTATGGGAAATCCCATAGAACGAAAGGAGAAACAGCACTCCCCTGACTGGGAACTCCCCTAGAACAGATGAAGAACCAGCGAACCGTACTGGGGAATCCCATAAACAAATGGAAAAACAGCCTCCCCTGTACTGGGAACTTCCATAGAACAGAATGAAAAACACAGTGCTCCCCTGTACTGGGAACTCCCATAGAACAGAATGAAGAACACAGCGCTCCCCTGTACTGGGAACTCCCATAGAACAGAATGGAGAACACAGCGCTCCCCTGTACTGGGAACTCCCAGAGACCAGAATGCAGAACACAGCGCTCCACGGTACTGGGAACTTCCGTAGAGCAGAATGGGAACACAGTGCTCCCCTGTACGGGGAAATCCCCATAGAACAGATAGAGAACACAGCGCTCCCCGTACTGGGAACTTCCGTAGAGCAGAATGGAGAACACAGCGCTCTCCTGTATTGGGAACTCCCATAGAACAGAATGGAGAACACAGTGCTCCCCTGTACTGGGAACTCCCACAGAACAGAATGGAGAACACCGCGCTCCACTGTACTGGGAACTCCCACAGAACAGAATGGAGAACACCGCGCTCCACTGTACTGGGAACTCCCACAGAACAGAATGGAGAACACAGTGCTCAACTCCACTGGTGGGTCCAAAAAATCAATTCCACTGGTGGGTCTCAAGAATCAACTCCACTGGTGGACCCCGAGAAGCACCTCCCCTGGTGGCCCCAAGAATCAACCCCACTAGTGGGCCCCAGGAATCAGCTCTACTGTGGGCCCCAGGAAGAAACTCCATGATGCACCCCAAAAAATCATCTAAACTGGTGGATATCAAGAATCAACTACAATGGTGGGCACCAGGAATCAACTTGTAACGATTCTAATCGGGATGGCTAGAAACGTGCGGTATGGGCGGATCCTCTCGGCCCACCACGGGCCAAGATGGTAGATGCAGGCGGTGGGTAGCCGAAGTGCAGGTCTGGGTTGACGGTCCAGGAACAGGCACCGCAGGTGTAGCCATTAAAGGTGTATGCAGTCCAGGTGTAGCTGGTGAACATATGCACAGTCCAGGTAGGTAGCAGACTACTGTATGATGCCAGGTAATGGTAGATGCAGGTGCAGCGGCAGATGTACAGCAGGTAAACATGCAAATGAACGTATAGCAGAGTCAGCAGCAGTCCAGCAGCTAAGGGGTCAAGCTCTTGTGCTGGAAGACAACAACGAACTGACAACAGGCTAAGGCAGGAAGCTCCTTAAGACAGCAGAGGTCACAGGTCAAATGGCAGGACCAAGGAGCACTGATCTCTAACTAGAGTGCAGTGCCGGGCGCGCGCCCCTAGAGGGAGCACATGTGCGCACAGAACGCCAGGGAGTTGGCTTCAGGAGTGGCAGGAGCCAGGACAGGTGCATGCAAAGAGCCAGGGACACCAGGGAATGTTGCAGCAGCGGCCGGGACACAGGAGACACGGGCACGCTTTCAGTCCATAGCAGGGGCCGCGGCGTGAACCGTGACACATCTCCACAAGTGGACCCTAAGAATCAATTCCACAGGTGAGTCCCAAGAATCACCCGCTATTGTGGGCTCCAAGAATCAACTCCACTGGTGAGCACTAGGAATCAACTCCACTGGTGGACCTCAGGAATCAACTCCACTGGTGAGCCCCAAGAACCAACTTCACTGGTGGACCCCAAGAATCATCTCCACTGGTGGCACCAAGAATCATCTCCACTGGTGGGCCCCAAGAATCAACTCCACTGGTGGCACCAAGAATCATCTCCACTGGTGGGCCCCAAGAATCAACTCCCCTGGTGGAAACCCAAAAATCATCTCCATGGTGGGCCCCAAGAAACAACTCCATGGTGGCCCAAGAATCATCTCCAGGATGGCCCCTGAATCAACTCCACTGGGGACCTCAGGAATCAAAATCCACTGGTGGGCCCCAAGAATCAACTCCCCTGGTGGACCTCAGGAATCAACTCCACTGGTGGCCCCAAGAATCAACTCCACTTGATGGCCCCAAGAATCAACTCCACTGGTGGACCTCAGGAATCAACTCCACTGGTGGGCCCCAAGAATCAACTCCACTGGTGGACCTCAGGAATCAACTCCACTGGTGGCCCCAAGAATCAACTCCACTGGATGGCCCCAAGAATCATCTCCACTGGATGGCCCCATGAATCAACTCCACTGGTGGACCTCAGGAATCAACTCCACTGGTGGGCCCCAAGAATCAACTCCACTGGTGGGCCCCAAGAATCGACTCCACTGGTGGACCTCAAGAATCATCTCCACTAGTGGGCCCCAAGAGGCAACTCTACTAGTGGGCCCCAAGAGGCAACTCAACTAAAGGGTCCTAAGACTTAATTGTTCTCCATTTATGATCTATTCCTTGTTTTATCTTCAAAATCTGCATGTAAAAAGCTGAACGTGTGAACTCAGTCTAAAAGTCGGGATGTTGAATAAATCCTATATAACACGACATCAGTTCCCCCTCCAGATACAATAGGGATTGCTACCACTCTAACAGCACGACGCCCTCCAGCTCCGCTTCCCAGCAAAGCTTGTATCAATGCATCTTATTCTAATAGATCGGATCATTTGCATGAGTAACAGCACATTAAGGTAGTCGGTGACTACCTGGGGATTTCATACTGGGAATATAAGCAGCTGATCCTGTCCGGAGACGGCCGTCCCCGCTGCGCCAGTTTTGGGGATCTCTCACTTCCAACAAATGCTCTTTTCTTTGCACCGAAGACTTTGCTGATCAACACACGAGCGCCGAGCATTGCTTTTCAATAAAAGATTCTTGGAAGCAATGATAAAGTGGCAAGTGACAGTAAGAATCTCATCAGGAAGCTTTCATGAACCATCAGCTACAAATTAACGAGGACTTTGGCAAGCCAGAACAAACAACAGCAGGAGTCCAGGAGACTGCGAGACCAGACAGTAGTTAATAACAGGAGGGAACGTCATTTCACAGTGCACACTCATTGAAACGAGCCAGAGACCAGATGAGGTAAAGCCGAGGGTGAGCGGGCGAGGGCTGCGGGCTGCAAACAGCAGGCAAACACTTTCCGCGTGGAGCCAGGTGCCCGCATTCTCCACCACCTGATGATTATTCTGTGTGTCGCTAATGGCTCCACATTACAAGACCGCAGATTTTTCTTGAAATCATAAAAAAATAATAACTCGGCTCCATAGTCCAGGATATTATGATAACAGGTTTGTGTGGGGGCCCCAGCAGGGCAGTGGTTCTTTTAGGGGTCCTGATCAAATATTGCACACAAAAAAAAGAGGCCCATTGATATGGTGCAAAATAGGGACTGGTAATGGGCAGGAAACCCCGGGTTTACTTCGAGTATGACCCCTGAAATTATTTAAAAAACCCTGGGTCTTGAAAATCAGGATCGAAAATCAAGGGCCCGTATGTAAGTCAAAAAATTTTTATTTTAATTTCTTTTTTATCCCTAGGGTGCCTGTATCTTGCTTTAAACCTTCTATAAAAAATGTAATGTGAAAATTGAATGGGAACACAGTGGGTCACATTTTTGATATTCATATTTTGACATTAACAGTGCATAGCTCAAAAAGGGGTAGTGTGATACACTGGCTTGGGGTTATTTTTTTTTGGGGGGGAGGGCAGTATCACGCCCCCTGCTAACCCCCTTTTTGTATGGGGCCCCGGGGCGACGATTCCCGACTCGCTAATCTGTGTATGGGGCCCGGAGGGGACGGTCACCCCACTCTGCTAACCCACTGTGTATGGGGCCCCCCGGGGCAGAGTCCTGCACCTCTCTAACCCCATGTGTATGGGGCCCTGGAGAAAAGGGTGTCACTCACCCCTGTAACCTATGTGTATGGGGCCCCCGGGGCAGACGGATGTCACTGCCCCCTGTTTCCCTATGTGTATGGGGCCCCGGGCAGCAGATGTCATGCACCTTGCTTAACCCTATGTGTATGGGGCCCTGGAGCGACGGGTGTCACTGCACCTTGCTAAACCTACTGGTATGGGCCCCGGGGAAGATGGTTCATGACCCCTGCTAACCCCATGTGTATTGGGGGCCGGAGAGACGGATGTCACTGCACCCCGCTAACCCCCGTGCTGGGGTCCCGGGCGACGATGTCAATCACCTCGCTAAACCCCACTGTGTATGGGACCCCCGGGGCAGACAGATTCATCTCCCCCTTTCTAACCTACTGTGTATGGGGCCCCCGGGGGAGACGATGCACGCACAACTCTACCTACAGAGGAGCCCTATATACCTAGTACCGGGCACCAGGGGGTATTTTACTATTTGGGGGGATATGGATGTGGGTTTTTACTAGGGTGGAAATAGTAGGGGGATGATAGAAAAGTAGAAATCTAGGTGTTTTGTTGTAAATTTTGCGGGGGCGAGTGGTGGGCCGGGAGAAGATGTCTTGGACAGTGGAGAAAGAAAAGGGGAAAGACTTTTAGAAAAATTTCCGTGAGTCACCAAATGTATCGGCACTGTGTGCACTTGTATCTACCACTATATGGGAGG
Source organism: Phyllomedusa bahiana (assembly GCA_025379985.1). Classification (NCBI taxonomy): domain Eukaryota; kingdom Metazoa; phylum Chordata; class Amphibia; order Anura; family Hylidae; genus Phyllomedusa; species Phyllomedusa bahiana. The sequence continues at coordinate 14,879 of JAODAL010072561.1, forward strand.
CCCCAATGTACCTACCTACTGGGGCATACGGACCGTGACAGAAGCGCCTTCCTTCATACGTGTCGCCCTTTGTATTACTTGCATGAAGGTGTTGGTGATTGTTGTTGTCCGTGTTTGCCCCGCGGGTTGCAGGTGTGCCGGTCTTTGGGGTGAATCCCTTTTCTTTCATAGAATGAGGGTCAAGTGAGG
>JAODAL010072562.1:0-15067 GCA_025379985.1 Phyllomedusa bahiana
TTTTGGCGGCCCCCCGACGCCGCAATTGCGCTGGGATCGGGGCTGTCTACACAGCCCCGATCCCAGAGCATGTCCCGGCATCGGGGACGCAAAAACCTCCGTTTTAAACCCCTTTTTATTGGGGGCGGTGCGTTACCGCAGCGCAATAAAAGGGGTTTCCCCCTCTGTCGGTGATGGGAACACCCGGCCCCACCCGACAGAGCTCCTAACGCTGCCGTCAGTCGGGGGCCCTAGAGGGCCCCAGAGCTTCATTAAGAACCAGTGACAACGCAATTGTGCTGCCTAACACTCCCTTGTCAGCCCTGACACAGATTGAATGTTTTAATTAGAATATGCAATACATTACAAGTTAAATAAAAATTTAAAAAAAAATTTTTAAAACGTTCTCCCTTCAGGAGTAAAAAAAATTTTAAAAAAACCCATAATAATGTAAAAAAAAAAAGATAAAAAAATAAAAAAAAAATTAAAATTTAATAAAAAATAATTGTACAAAAAATTACCCCAAAAAAAAAACCTACACAATTTGGTACCACACGACCGAAAAACCTGTAGAATTAATCTAACAAGTTTTAAGGTGAAATTTTAATTTTGGGTAAAAAAAAATTAAAAGAAAAAAAAAACCTTTTTTTTTAAATACAAAAAAAAAATACTGCAATTATTTAAATGTACTTAAAATTTCCCCCCATAAAGACAACTTGTCTCGAAAAAAAACGAGGCTCTCGCGCGTCATTGAAAAATAAAAAAATTACAACTGTTGAAAAAGCAAGGGGGCAAAAAAAAACATTTCTGGTCAATTTTAACTACTTTTAGGCGTTCGGCTTAAGGGGGTTTAAAAAGATTTTCTGATAAATCCCCCCAAAATGGGCAAAAGCTTGCAAAAATCTTCATTTTATATTCCGTATGTTTTTTTGGGAATTTTTGTTTTTTTCGCGAGGGAGCCAACTCTTTTCACCCAGCAACACATTTCCTATTATTAAACGGTTTACTTTTGCCATGTAAAACTACAATGACCATGATCCTTTGCTGAGCTTTGTCAATTTTTCTCCTCCCAATCTCCGTCTTCGTGCCATCCCCTGTTTCCTACCTCAGTTAAATTTTGGGAAGAACCAAAGCTTTTCCTGAGGTAGGAAATGGGGACTAATGGCCGCTCTTAAAAAGCCAAACTGTTCAGTCAACTAATCTACAATGTTTCTCGATACACAGAGCCAATTCCTGTGTATCTAATAAAATACAACTACTTAACTTTCACGTCCTCAAACAGCTGATGCAGAACTGCAGGAAGCCTACAGAAAATTTTATAAAAGTGTATTACACAAGTACCCAGCTGCTGTAAGAATATTACTTAATTTTTTCCCACTAAACAACTCCTTTAATTCTTTTGTTTTTTTTCTTTTTTTATTTTGTAGCAACATCAACCACCTGATACCAGAAGCCAGACACAAAAAGTTGATGACCTCCTAACCCAGCTGAAGGATGAGGTAGCCATCGATCAGCGGTTCGACCCTGATCTCCAACAAGGTAGTTTAAAAGAAAATAAGTATGTACATTAACTTTATTTGTTGTTACACCTGATGTATAACCACCCCCTCCCCCCAAAAAAAAAAACAAAAAAAAAAAAACCTGATGTGGCCATGTTAAACCTTCCGATCACTGAAGAGGAGCTTGTAAACATGCATAAAAACCTCCCATCAGGGAAATCTCCGGGCCCAGATAGTCTCACCTACTTATAGTACCAAACTTTCCAACCCCAACTGACCACGTGCCTATTGGAGGTTTTTAACTCTTTCCTGTTAGGCTCAGCTAACCCCAAATACGATGTTTCACTCTTATATTACATTAATACCCAAGACAGACAAGGATCTCCTGGAGTGCGCTAGCTACAGGCCCATAGTATTGCTAAATGCAGGCCTAAAAATATTCACTAAAATTCTGGCAAATAGGCCATCATCTCTCCTTCCACAGTGAAGACCAAGCAGGATTCATCCCGTGCCGCCAAGTTGGGGATAATACTGTACGAGTGATCAATTTGATTGATGTAGTGAATAAAAAAGGTGATTCTATGCTACTACTTAGTTTAGATGCTGGAAAGGCCTTTGATCACCTTACCTGGTCTTTTAGGTTTCAAATTCTGAAGGCATTTAGACTGTCTGGCCCCTTTGTTAGCGCAATTCAGAGCCTCTACTCCTGCCCCAGAGCTGCTATTCGGCTCCCTCATGCAACCTCACCGCTGATTCAGATTAAAAATGGAACTAGGCAAGGGTATTCTCTCTCCCCCTTGCTTTTGTACCTTGTGTATAGAGCCTCTGTCCGCAGCTATCAGATTGAGCTTTGATATCACGGGGGTTTGCTTGAATGGGGTCGATTTCAAAGTTGCATTATATGCAGATGATGTCTTGTTTACTCTAACCAAACCCATAGTATCTCTCCCAAATTTACATGCCCTCCTGTCCCGTTTTAGCATCCTCTTGGGGTATAAAATTAACACCTTTAAGACAGAAGCCATGCCACCTCCCACCTAAAAGCACATTTTAATTACCACTGGCAAACGGCCAGTTTGAAATATTTAGGAGTTTGTCTTACCACGCAATATGCTTCTCTTTTTCAATACAACTTTCCCAAACTCATAGCAGAAATTAAAAGACTCTTAGATAAATGGAACAAACTGGCCATATCCTTGTTTGAAAGTATAGCGGCAATCAAGATGTCTGTACACCCAAAACTAATGTACCTTTCTCGCCAATGTCATTGGGGGACACAGCATCTTAGGTATAGGCCCTTGCCCTAGGAAGCGGACACTAGGCGGACCGAACGTGTTGGGCCCGCCCCGGTGGCCTATATCCCTCCTGCTGACGCCAGGCTGATCAGTTTTCAGCCTAGTGTCCGTAAGAGCAGGGCTGTTCCTAGAGGCAGGCGATTACCCGGGGCGCCGGGGCTTCGCTCACGCGAGGGGGGCGCCGCTGCCACCCGCCCGGGGATCGGCCTCTGACTCTGCACGACCGTCGTAAGACGGTACAGGGATCGTTACAGGGAGGAGGCAGGAGGGATCGTTCCCCTCCTGCCTCCTTCCCTGTATGTATCAGCGCTTGGCGCTGTACATACACAGCGTCGCAGGGGGCGCACGGCTTTCACTGTGGCCCCTGCGACGCTGAGTGATGGGTGTGCCGCTTGCACCGATCTCCAGCTATCTGGCTACAGGAGGCTACTATATGGCTCCCGGACCTGGCAGCGTTGCAGGGATCCTGGAAAGGTGAGTAAGTTTTTATTATTTTATTATCATTCGTTACAGGGGGGAGGGGCATATTACATGGCTACTGGGGCTACTATGTGGCTACAGGGGCAACTATGTGGCTACAGGGGGCAGCTATCTGGCTATGGGGAGAGGGGGATATATTACATGGCTACAGGGGCAACTACCTGGCTACAAGGGGGGGGTACTACATGGCTACAGGGGCAACTACCTGGCTACAAGGGGGGGTACTACATGGCTACAGGGGCAACTACCTGGCTACAAGGGGGGGTACTACATGGCTACAGGGGCAACTATCTGGCTACAAGGGGGGTACTACATGGCTACAGGGGCAACTATCTGGACACGGGGGGGTAACTACATGGCTACACTGGGCTACTATCTGGCTACAAGGGGGGGTACTACATGGCTACAGGGGCAACTATCTGGCTACAGGGGGAATATTAAATGGCTATAGGGGCAACTACCTGGCTACGGGGAGGTATTACATGGCTACAGGGGCAACTACCTGGCTACAGGGGGTATTACATGGCTAAAGGGGGCTACTATCTGGCTACAGGGGGTTACTATCTGGCTACAGTGGGCTCCTATCTGGCTACAGGGGGTTAATATCTGGCTACAGGGTACTGAAGATATCTGAGAGCTTGATTAGAGCTCAGTTTTCAAAGGACCGTGTTGCTGAAGCGCTAAGTTATTCAGACAAGAGCGATAGCTTTTTCTTGTCTATAAGTTTATTGAATACACATGACGCGTTTCGCCAATATCTCATCAGCTTCCTCAGATGGATACATGTCTCACAACATCAGACATATATACAATCACAGAAAATTCAAAACGAGGGTAAATGAGTGACAATTGAAAACAATTACATTAAAACGAGGCTGAATGAAATGTCTCGTAAACAAAGGTATAATAAATATATGCTAAGAACATATAAAATGTATGTATATAATTGTTTAAGATTTACATAAATTTATAAAAAACAAAAATTTAAGAAGATAAAACGAAATACAAAAATACACAAAACATGATATCAAAAAAAAATACGGGGCATACATAGGTAACATTCACTATTAAGGCTATTGTTCCCACACACTACTGTATGCTACATTATATATAATATTAATAAATATATAATAATAAATAAAAATTAAATGAACTAAAAACATATAAAAGAACAGCGAGACAAAATGAGGGTTTTTATAAAAGGGCTATATTTTATGTCAATTACTTCATTAGAAAATTTTTCATTTTAAGATCACCTCATATACTCATTAAAACCATGTGGTCTACTGTATTCAATTTTTACATCCATAGTCCCTCTGTATCCAAGCTGTTTGCACGATCTGGAATGGAAGAGTATAGTTTCTATGGTTTAAACTATGAGCGTTTCCTCCTCTCCGTGGACCTCTACTGATATCTAGGTAAGCTGTGCACCACCCGCTTATGTTTGATGTTATAGCGGTGGTTGACGAGTCTGCAGGACAGTTTGGTTGTGGTTTTCCCCACGTATTGTATTCCGCATTTGCAGGTGATAAGGTAAATAACGTCCGTAGTAGCGCATGTGAGATATTCCTTCACTTTAAAGATTTTACCGTTAGAGTTGGGAAAAGAAGGACTCGCTGGTAATTATTGTAGAACAGCATTTGCAGCTAGGGTGTTAACATGCAAAAGACCCAGGTGGGTTTGATATATTGGTTTTATCTGATGTGTCAGACAGATTTTGTTGTCTTAAGCGAGAGGGGCTACTAGTATTTCTCAAAGTTTTTTCCTTTCTGTATATATAATTTAGGTTTTTCGGGTAGGGTTTTTCCCTTTAGTAAAGGGTCCTAAGTAAAATTTTGCCATGTTTTTTATGATCTGAATTTCCCTGTACTGGGATTGTGTGTAGTTATAAATTCAAGTTAAATTTCCCGCGTTTTTTTCTTTATTTTGGTATTAAATGCTGTTCCTGTGGTAGGTACCTGCTTCTTTTTGCATCTTTCAATAGTTGAATAGGGGGTCAAATACGTTTAGGAGCGGGTACCGTGGATTCGTACAGCCGCAAAAAGTGAGCACCTGACCTATCATCCTCGCTATTTAGTGTGTTTTAAAGAATGTAAACCCGGGCGCCTTTGTCCTCAGCTTTATGTTCACCTGATGATACTCATCGATCGGAAGGAAGAACCTATCTATCCATCTGGCTACAGGGGCCACTATTTGGCTACTGTCTGGCTACAGGGGTTACTACATGTCTACAGAGGGCAGCTAATGAGCTTAATCAATGAAGATATCCAGCACGTTAGGGGGAAAATTCCAGCCGTGTTTAGAAAAGAAGGGCCATTTATGAAGAAAACTTTGTATAAAAAACACACTCTATAAAAAACAATTGCATTTTGGTCAACGCGTTTCGGCCTGGACTTTGGCCCTTACTCTTTAAACCATACTGAATGCATTACCTAAACTTTCTTTTATCCCATTTACCCTCTGACAATCAAGCAAAAAACCTGATAATTAACCCTATATATGAAATGCACAGCATTAAAACTGTTTGTTTATCCCTAAGTCAACATAGAAATCTGAATATAAGTTTTACATTCAATATTGAAAAAACCAGAATAAAATAATTTCAATGAACATGAAATATTCAATAATATATTGAGATCGACCTAAAATTTGCCCTTTGGTATCGTATCAAATTTAATACCCAAAAAAACGCTTCTCTAATTGAGCATTTTTTCAAATCACCCCTCTAATGGTTTATTAAACCTGCTCATGGCTCTAACCCTGAGAGAATCCAATCTAAACCCTCATGGTTTCCCTAAAAATGTTTGGAGGCTCCGATATTTTTCCAACTAGTGTTGTAATATCTAAGAATCTCACAGTATTCTCACATGGAACTTTTGTATACATCCAAAGGGATCTGAAAAATCAAACTAAAAAACAAATGGATTTTGAGCCATTGTAATTTAAAGCCCAAAGAACTTAAAGAGAACCCCTATTTAATTTTTAAAAAATTCTGATAAGGGGTACCATTACAGTCTTGGATAAAGCCCTTATTTGAGGGGGGAAAAACTCAATGTCTTCAGACCACGAGTTTATAGAAAATTACTTATGATCCAACACAATTTTTGAAAGAGAAAGTGGACAGACTAGTAGAAGGGGTTAAATTGAATATATTTGATAGCAGACAAAGGGACAATATGGTAGTCAAATTTCCAAGATTGCCTATTTTTCATGCCCTACCAAAATCTCACAAGGGGATTTTTCCACCTCCCCTACGCCCGATAATATCAGGCATTGGTTCAATATATCAACATATCAGTGTTTGGCTGGATAGCCATTTACAACCTATAGTGACACGTTCCCCTAGTTATCTTAAAGATTCTAGGGACGTTTTGAGATATATGAAAGACATATGTTGGAGATTGAACTTTAAGTGGGTTACCTGCGACATTGTTGCACTGTATACATCGATTCCTTTAACTTTAGCCATAAATGCTTTGACACATCAATTGAATAAATATACTAAATATGAAGACACTTTGAAACAATACATTGTCATGGTTACTGACTTTTTATTAAGTCATAACTATTTTGGCTTTAATGGAGATTATTTTTTACAGATACAAGGTTGCCCAATGGGTTCATGCTTCTCACCATCGTTGGCAAATATTTTTGTCACATGGTGGGAAGAAAAGTACATTTATTCACTTGAAAATCCCTTTGCTGATGACATATTTTGGTATGGGCGTTATATAGACGATACCCTGCTAATTTGGCAGGGGTCGTCTATATCCATACAGAAGTTTGTAGATTATATAAACTGCAATAATGAGAATCTCGCTTTCACACATTCTGTTGGGGAGAATGATGTTGTCTTCTTGGATCTAAAATTGACAGGGGATCCTGTCAATGGAGATATCAAAACACAAACTTATAGAAAGCCCATTTCGGGCAATAGTATTTTGGAAGCCACTAGTTGTCATCCTAGACATGTTATACAAAATCTCCCAATAGGGGAATTTGTGAGAGCGAGAAGAAATTGCAGTGATGAAGAATCCTTTAGTAGAGAAACCACACACATAACAAAGAGACTAAAACAAAGGAGATATAAAAAATGGATGATACATAGAGCTTTAAATAAGACAAGCAAGATAAATAGAGAAGATCTTATTTGTGGTAATAAGGAACGCAAAGAGGTTTCTTTTGCGGTGAATTTCACTACACAATTTAGTAGGCAATTCCAGGACATTATTAAGATAATCCAGAAATATTTGCCGATTTTAACCACAGACTCAAGTCTAAGACATATTCTAGCTCAAGGGTGTAGATTTACATCCACCAGACCACGAACTATTGGAAACATTGTTTCCCCCAGCATATTTGTTAACACTTTAAAAATGAACAAAAATAGATTTCTAGACATGAAAGGTTCATTTAAGTGTGGTACCAATAGATGTGGTTTGTGTAAATTTATGGTAAAGAGTTATAATTTTTCATCATTTGTCACTCAAAAAACGTTTACCATATCCCAATTTATGAATTGCCACAGTCATTTTGTGGTATACATGATATGGTGTGAAACATGTCAACTCCAATATATAGGATGTACCACAAGGAGTCTTAATGTGAGAATACGAGAGCATCTCTATGATATTACACACACTAGTCTGCGAAAAATATCGGGAGCCTCCAAACATTTCAGGGAAGCACATGAGGGTAGATTAGATTCTCTCAGGGTTAGAGCCATCGAGCAGGTTAATAAACCACCTAGAGGAGGTGATAGAAAAAAATGCCTCAATAATAGAGAAGCGTTTTGGATATTAAATTTAGATACTAGATATCCGAAAGGTCTAAATTTCAGGTCCGAGCTTCTATATATATATATTAATATTTTTATGTTCATTGAAATTATTATATTCTGGTTATTCAATATTGATATGTAAACTTATATTCAGATTTCTATGTTGACTTAGGGATAACAAACAGTTAATGCTGTGCACTTTCATATATAGGGTTAATTATCAGGTTTTTTTGCTTGATTGTCAGAGGGTAAATGATAAAAGAAAGTTTAGGTAATGCATTCAGTATGTCATGAGTAAGGGCCGAAGTCTACAGGCCTGAAACGCGTTGACCAATATGCAATTGTTTTTATAGAGTGTGTTTTTTATACACGTTTTCTTCAATAAATGTGCGTTCTTTTCTAAACTACGGCTGGATTCCTCCTAACGCAAGTGCTGGATAAACTTCATTGATTAAGCTCATTGGTTTCCTGTTTGGAGCAGCTACAGCCGGCTGTTCATTCCGTGACACTGCGTACTACGAGGAGGGTGCAGATCGCCAATGATGGAGTTCCTCTGGTGAGCGTTTTCTTATTTTTTCACTTTTTATATCGTACAGAGGGCAGCTACCTGGCTACAGTGGGCTACTCTCTGGCTACAGGGGCAACAATATGGCTACAGGGGGTATTACATGGCTACAGTGGATTACTATCTGGCTACAGGGGGCAGCTATGTGGCTACAAGGGGGTATGACATGACTACAGTTTGCTACTATCGGGCTACAGTGGGTTTTACATGGCTACAGGGGGCACATAACTACCTTGCTACAGGGGGCATATAACTACCTGGCTATAGGGGCTACTATCTGGCTACAGGGGGCTACTATATGGCTACCAGGGGGCATATTACATGGCTACCATATAAGGTTCTATTGATGGGGAGTTTGTATAGAGATAGGAATTGGTAGAGAAGTGCTGATAAAGTGATGAGTCTAAGATGTTTGTTTTGTATATTCTACAGTGAAGAGTCGTGGCCGGGAGAAGTCATCATGGCATCTGGGACAGATGGAGATGAAGAAGAGAAAGAGAACAACTCTTCAGAGATGTCTCCTGTGAGTCACTAGATATAACTTTACTGTTATCATTTATATTTCTGCTGACCCTGTGCATAACTGGTATCCATCTCTGTATGGTCACTGTATGACAGTAATATTGGTTGTAGTATAATGGTTTGTATTCAGTAATGGTCAGTTTGTATTATTCGGTCACGGTGTTGTGATATTCGGTCACGGTGTTGTGATATTCGGTCACGGTGTTGTGATATTCGGACACTAGGTGCTGGTGATATGTGGTCTTAGTAGGACATTGGTACTATTAGCCTGGGATTCTGGTTTCGTGCAGCAGTGTTATATTTGTTAACTGCATGACTATTATTTTGTCGTGGCCTTGGTTTATGGTGATTCTCTGTGTCTCATTGTGGTGCATTATGTTTCGTGGAGGAGTGAAAATTTTGCCTAGGAACTGCCCTGCGCAAGAGGCAGACGTGTTTGTTATTTTTGGTTTCTTTGTAGGCGGTGATTGAGCACCTGGCTCTCACAAGTTGGAAGGTAATGGAGCACCTGGCTCTCACAAGTTGGAAGGTAATGGAGCACCTGGCTCTCACCTATTGGAAAGTGATTGAGCCCCTGATTCGTGGAAAGGTGATAGAGCCTCTGGCTCTCACCTATCAATGGGGTCATCAGCGCGTAATTTTACCATGACGTTGTTCCCCCTGAAGACGTCAAGAACCCAGTCAGTTCTTTAGCTGGCCGGTCTTCCTTTTCTCCGCTCACCCGTCCCCACCTTCCGCCTTCACGGCCTTTTTTTACGGATTCTGGTTGCCTCACCCCCGTGTGCATGGTACCAAAGGGGTGATGCCGCAACGTCCGAAGACATCAGATAGGTGAGTACCCCGACTTCCTCTGTTTGGGAATGGTCTGGGGGTTTTAGTTTTTTTGGGATTGGAGGGCCACAGGAATTCCGTTTTCCTGCAGCCCCCCAGGGACGTTTTTTCCCCCCCGTTGTGGTGGGCTTCCCAGGGGCAGGGGCACTTTCCCCCGCTTAGCCACAGTCGGCGCTAGGCAGCAGGGCGTGATTGGCCTGCTACGCTGGTGTTCGAGCAACCATGTGGTACCGCGCGTTTCCGCCACGGTACCTTATCTCCGGGCTTGGCACTGGCTGCTGAGGGGCAGGATGGGTCTCTCCAGGGGCTCCTTACCCGCTTTGGCGGCGTTCCTGAGCTGTTCCGGCCATCCGGGTCGCGAGTTCAAATTTAGTCCCCGGTGTTTCATCCCGGGGGCCGCCCTAAATGGGTCCAGGCACCTCCCAGGATGGGGCAGGACCTCCAGCAGCTAGGGCTTGTGTTGGGGGTGGAGCCTAATCACCATTTTCTGGCGTTCGGCATCCTGGCTACTTGCTGCATCTCCTGGCTTTCGTGGAGGACACAGCACCTTGGGGTGGGGTAAGTTGGCCTTCTGTGGGTCATCTATCCTTGCCCCGCATGCTTTACAGCCATGTCCCTTTCCAAGAATGACTGGTTAAAGGCGCCCGCATCCAAATTCTTGTGTGGCCGGCCCCAGTGCCCTTTGTGCTGCTCCTCAACCGACCGCCGCGGGGCCTGACCCCTCCTCTCATGGGTCAGTGGCCCCGGAATGGGCCAGGTCTCTCTCCCACTAACAGTGGGCGACCTGTCAAGATTGTCTCTGGTTATGGTTTCGGCCATAGACCGTATGCCTTTTCTGTTTGCTGCCCAGCCTCGCACCTCCCAGGGTCCAGCACCCGGTGCAGCCCGTACTGAGTGTTTGCGTAAGAGGGTTAGAGTTCTCTCTTGCTCGTTACTACCTGAGCTCTCTCCAGACAGACAGTGGTCGGAGATGGAAGCTCCATGCCGGGATACGGCTTCTTCAAGTGGGGACTCCTCTGATTATGACTCTGAGCCAGACAGAGATGATGGAACTGCAGCAGCGGTCCAAGCCCTTATCCGGGCTATTATGGACGAATGTGAAAACTCCAGGCCTGGATATGGCCTCTTCTGGAGACTCCGATGTGTCTGGCTTTGGACCAGACAGGGTTGGTAGTATGGCAGCAGCAGTCCAAGCCCTTATCCGGGCTGTCAGAGACTCTCTTCATGTTAAGGATGAGGATGGCTCAGCCTCCCAGGAAGAGGTTTCGGACACGGCAGTCCTTGGTAACAGCACAGACAGGCGTCTTCGCGGTTTTGTTAAGTCCGCCTTTGAGGCGGCTGGGGCAGCCCTGTGGCCTGCATTTGCTTCTTCGCAGGTCAGCAAAGCCTGCATAGTCTGGTCAAAGCAGTCACAGCGAGGGCTGTCAGCTGGAGCTTCCACGAAGGAGTTGTGGAATGTCGCTTTCCAGCATTCAGGGGCCAGTGAAGTTCCAGTGAAGCTTCACTTGAGTCAGCCCGTTTATTAGCTAGAGCGTCAGCCAATGCAGTGACCGTTCGCCCGCTCGCTTTGGCTAGAATCTTGGCAGTGGATGCAGCCTGGGAGTGATTGGTTGCGCTTCCGATTTCTGGCGGCAAGCTTTTTTGGGAAGCATGTCGACGAATTTATTTCAGAGGCCACAGGGGGTCAAAGTATTCTCCCCCCTCAGAGCCAGCCACCACGGCGTCATTCACTTAAAAAGGATGCCCAGTTTCAGCCCTTTCGGAGCTTTTGTTGCAGGCATGCCACAGGGAAAATTCCCCGCTCCACGGGAGCCAAGTGCCCCTCAGCCAGACCAGAATCGTCCTGGCGGTCTCGCAGAACGCCCAGGCGCCCTTCCCCCAAGTCGCACTTTGTTTTGAAGGCTTGCCCCCCACCCTAAAATCTGTCTCGGGTGGGGGGCGTCTCCTCCAGTTCCAGGAGATCTGGCAGGTTCAGGTCGTCGACTCCTGGGTTCGCGAGGTCGCCACTTCAGGATACAGGATTCACTTTGTTCACTCCCCCAGCACGGTTTCAGCTTTCCTCGCCGCCTGCTTCTCCAGCTCGGGTGTCAGGGTTTTTTTTCTGGCAATCTGCACCCTTCTCCATCAAGGAGTGGTTACGCCGGTCTCCAAGTCCGAGCATTTTCGGGGTTTTTATTCAAACTATATTTCTTTTTTGGTCGCCATGAAGGCCTGCTCAGTAGGGCCAATGTTGGTTTTCAAAGAGCTCAACTGGTATGTGCAAAGTCCCGGTTTCCGCATGGAGTCGCTCCGGTCAGTGATAGCCTATCATGAGCAGAGCGAATTTCTGTCTGCTATAGACATCAAGGATGCTTATCTGCACGTCCCTATTTCCCAGGCCCACCAGCGGTTCCTGCTTGTCACAGTAGGCTCGCGGCACTGTAGGTTCAGAGCTCTGCCTTTCAGCCTCGCGACTGCACCAGTGGTCTTCACATAGGTCCTGGCGCCCCTAATGGCAATTCTTCGCATCAGGGGCGTGACCATTATTCCTTGTCTGGATAAACTTCTAGTGAAGGCTCCATCTCAATGCGCTTGCCTGGGCAGCATCAGGATCACCCTAGACACTGTAGTGCGCTTCGGGTGGATAGTTACTGTCTACAAGCTCTGCCTCATTCCATCACAGAGGATGGAGTTTCTGGGGATGATTCTTGACACCCAGGTGTCCAGAGTGTTTTTCTTCCAGTGGTCATGTTCAGACGTTTCTCTACTTCTGAAGCCCACCCCATATACTCTTCGCACTTGCATGCGGGTTCTCGGCAGGTTTGTGGCTGTCTTCAAGGCGGTGTCCTTGCGCAGTTTCTTTCTTGCCCTCTGCAGCGGGCAATCCTGTCTTTGTGGGATGGGTCTCCAATGTCCCTGGGCGCAACGGTTCGCCTGCCACCCCAGGTTTGAGTCGGCCTGGGCTGGTGGCTAGCCTCCCCTGTGTTACATCAAGGGAAGTCATCTCTGTCCCCACAATGGCTGATCGCCACCACAGACGCCAGCGCATCGGGGTGGGGCGCCGTCTTCGTCAATGTGCTGGAACTCCAAGCTATTTTCATAGAGCTCTTGCATTGGTCCCCACTCACCTGGAGGCACCCAGTTCGGTTTCAGTCCGACAACACCACGGCAGTGGCCTATCTGGATTTTCAGGGTGGCACCTGAGGCCGGGCAGCTTTTCGGGAAGCTGCAAAGATTCTTCACTGGGCAGAGCGTCGGTAACGGCCTTGTCAGCAATTTTCATTCCAGGGGTGGAAGACCGACTGGCCGATCATCTCAGTTGAGCAACTGCCGATTCTGGGGAGTGGACTCTTCTACCAGAGGTTTTTTTTCCTTCTGTGCCAGAAGTGGGGTACGCCAGACATCAATCTGTTCGCGTCTCGCCTCAATCACCAACTCCTGAGTTATGTGGCCAGGGATCCCCTTGCTCCAGCGGGAGATGCGCTGGTCCTACCTTGGGGTCAGTTTGCTCTGGTCTACCTCTTCCACCCTGGTCTCTTCTTCCTCAAGGGCTCATGTTCCTCAAGTCTGAGAGGGTACCAGCTGTTCACGTCACCCTGGATTGGCTCCGCAAGTCTTGGTACGCGGGTCTCGTCGCCCTATTGGCGGACGCCCTTGGCCTCCTCCTGTATGCTCATACCTTCTTTCGCAGAGTCCTCTGCTCCACCCAACGGTATCGCGGCTGTGTTTTCATGGTGTGGCTGTTGGATCCGCGATCTTAAAATCCCTGGGTTTGTTGGTTCCATTATCCGGACCATGATTCGAGCACGCGGGCCTCGATCCGCCCGGATCTATCGCCATGCCTGGAAGGCCTTTTCACCCCTTGGTATGCTCTACTCCAAGGGTACTGTCCTGCGGCCAGGCTTGGAGCTCAGGCTCGGCCTGCCATCCCTGAGAGGTCAGGCTTTCTGCTCTCTCGATATTGTTTCAGCGCAGGCTGGCCTCGCGCTCAAAGGTTAAAAACTTTTTCAGGGGTCCGCATTTCACCCTCCGTTCATGCCCTATTAACCCTTGGGATTTGAATCTTGTTTAAAGGGCCATGCAGTCCCCCCCCTTTTGGGGGCCCTACGGGAAGTTCCCCTACGTTTACTTTCAGGGAAAGGGTAGCCTTTTGGGGCCTTTCATTTTTCCATCCCCAAGTGTCTGAACTGGGGGCTTAAAAAAGCAAGTCCCTGTTTCGGGGGTCTGCAAAAGGGACAAAGTTTTTGTGTCCTTTTCCTTCATTTCCTTTTCGTGGTTTCATCTTTTCATATTAATGAGGACATAGTTCACCCTCTTTTCCCCCGCCCTCTTATCCTCAGGAGATCGCACGGGGTAGCGTGGTCAGGGCCGTTCGGATCTACCTCCTGTTACGGTCCTTTAGGCGCACCCCGGGGCCGCCGCCTTCATTTCCCAGGGTCTGTGCAGAGGCCTGGGGGGTCTCTGAGGCCACCATTCCACGGACCGGTCTCAATTCCAGAAGTCATCATCAAAGGGGAAACCCCCTCCGTTTCGGGGCACGCCACTTCACCATTTTTTCCGCCGGGGAGTTTTTGACACAAGTTTACTTTCAGTTTTTGCAAAAATGCCACCTGGGCTTCGGGCCGTACTTTTTTTAAGTTCTACCAAAACAAAACCCTTTTCCTGGGGGCCGCAGGTTCCCGGGCCTGAGTACTTCAGGGAGCAGTGTACGATGCTTGTCACTGCTGACGAAGTTTTTTTTTTTTGCCCACCCTCTGGGACTGCTCTTGGGCATCCCAGGTGCTGTTCCCCCAAGACATTGGCGAAAAATTGGATTTTTTTGCTTACCCTAAAACTTTTTCTTTTTCGATTCATTGGGGGGCACAGTCCCGTCCTAATTTTTCTCCATGGAATCGGTGTTCTCTTTTTTTGCCCACTCGGGCACGCTTTTGTACCAACTATCAGCCTGGGGCCCGGGGAAGGGGAAAGGGCCCCCGGGCGGGGCCCCCAAACCCTTTGGGGGCCTCCTAGGGGAAGGGGTTATATCCAAATCTGTGTCCCCCCCAAAGAATCCGACCAAAAAGGATTTCGGGAATTTCAAAAATCCAATTTTTCGAAACTTTTCCCGGCTCCCTCCCAAAGAATTTGTCCCTAAAAG
>JAODAL010072563.1:0-15067 GCA_025379985.1 Phyllomedusa bahiana
AAACAGAGAGGGGAGGTCAAGGCGGAAAGCCAAAACAGCGCATAGCAAGATACAAATGACATTCTGGGGGGCAAGCAGAGTAGGCCACAGAATGGCACAACGACACAGTGGGGGGGGGCAGGGCAGCACCACGCAGCAGCATGAGGTCAGACAGTGGCACAAGACACGGAGGGGCAAAACAGTAGTATCCACAAATGGCACAATGACACGTGGGAGGCATGGCAGCACCACAGCAGCACATGGGGTCAGACATGGCACAATGACGAGGTGGAGGGGGTTGGGAAAATACAATTTTCCGGGTAAAAATGGGGGTGGCACATGGAAAAACTGCAGCGATGTGGGGAAATCGGGCGGGGGGGGCATAGAAAGGGGCTGAGCGGGTATTTGAACCCAACCCTTTTCTCAAATTTTGGGGTGGGGGCCATGGCTGATGTAATCTGACGCTTAAGGGCATTGGGTTTTGGGGGAAACCGGGCCGACCCATCCCCGTTCATCTTGACAAAGGTCAGATTCCCACTTTTTTCCCGTACAAGGGGGTTTCCCCTTTGGGGTAACGAGGGCCCCCCCGCACTAACACCCGCTCTATCACACTACTGGCCGGGGCAGGCAGTTTTCCCACTGCAAACTGGGCAAGTTGCGGTAACACACCCTTTTTGGCGCCCGGTTTGGGTTTACGTTTTTTTATCGACAAAGTTAAATGGGGCAAGGTTTTAAGGGTGATCGAAATTTCAGATCATGCGAAAATTTAAAGGTTTAAAAAATCTGTGCATCATCTATTAAATCGCGCCTTTTTGGGCCCTTTCCCCCTGTAATTTTTGGGGCGGCCAGAAATCAATTACAGAATAACAGGGTGGATGGGTGCGACTCATGAGGGTTGGGATGGTTGCGATTTTGGGTGGAAAAAAAACACATGACCCTTTTTAAAAATAAACACGTTTCCCGTTTCAGCCTCATTTTCTCTCGCGCTCATAGGGGTGGACCTGCGCTCTGCCTTTGGCCAAAAGCCAGCGAAATTTGTCTATTTCTGCACAAAAACCTCTACTACTAGCTTTATCCTTCCAAAATTTTAGTTTAAATTTGAGATTTGAACATTTTATGTATTTTCAAAAGAATTTTTAAAGCAGCACTACCGCTGTAAATTTCACGGGGGTGGGGGCGGGGGGGGGGGGGGGGGCGCGGGGGAACAAGACAAGCTCTATCATAAAAACACTGGGAAAAATTCACCAAGACTTTGTGTAACATTGTATGGAATATCTTTATTATTTAAAAGTTTGCTATTTAAAATATTTCCTGGAATTGGGGAGCCCCAACTTATATTGATAAACATCATTTCTAGTAACGCATCTCTTTGTTACTGCAAAACCCCCTTTTATTACATATCATTTCAGAAATGTGTTCAATTTTTCCCATTACACCGTGACTGTGATATATCCACCTTGCACTTAAATTACAAACCCACAATCTTGTAGCCCAGCACGGGTTGTTTGTTGCCAAAAATACCGTAAAACGTACGAAAACATCACTGTTACGTGTTTTTGACTTTTGCGCCCGCACTGTTCATTGACGCACATCTCAAAATTTTAAAACAGTTTTTAAAATTTCACCACAGTGAATTGAAAGGTGCAAAAAATACCGTTATTATATCAAAACAAACATTACGTTTTTTTTTTGATTTTTGCGCACCCACCTGTTCATTGACGTAGCATCACGTAAACCCCTTAAAAACGCAATTCTATATTCACCACGGGGGAATTGAAAGGTGCAAAAAATACCGTTTATAATCAAAAAAAACATTACTGTTTTTGACTTTTTGCGCCCCAGCACTGTTCATTGACCAGCACTACGTAAATCTTAAAACAGCAATTCTATATTCACAACAGGAATTGAAAGGTGCAAAAAAACTTTATATCCCAAAACATAACAGATACGTTTTTTTTGGGACTTTTTGCCATCCAGATTTTGTTGATAGACACCTTGCATTTAAATTTGAATCCAGCAATTTTGTTTTGATTAGAGGGGTTTTGAGAATACTGTATTTGCCGTTTTTTTAATAAAATTTTCCAAAACTATTCCTACCTTCTAAAATTTTTATTTCTGAACATGGACGAAATGCAGGGGGTAAGCGAGCAAAGGGGGGGGTAGCACTGGGGTAGAGGTACGAGAAAAGGTGCTCCTTTCAGTCTGGGGCAACACGCATGCCACGGATCATCTTGCAGACCGTAAAGCCTGTCATCTTTGGTCAGGGCCCGTGAATCTAATTAACGAACATCCGCAATCCCCCTTCGTGGTTAATCAACCTCACCCTAGCATCTTCCCCCTCCGCCCGCAGTCACGCCACTTTGCTCTGCTTCACTTTCCCAAAATGTACGGTGAACAACACACGAGTAAGAGTAAGGGCCAAGTGGGCTACGCAGCAGCACAAGGTGGCAGAAGCCAAGGGGTTACCCGGAAAACTTTTTTTTCCACCTCACCAAACGCATGCAATGCGGGGCACACATCCAACACAAGAGTATTTAAGATCAGGTGAAACCGACTATCTGCTCTCAAACCCATGTTTTTGCTGGTTCCCGGGCCCAAATAGACTCGGGGTACCCAAAAAAGGCAAATGGCCCGAGCTGGCTCTCACACCATAGAGTGTTGCCCCTGCCCAGCCCCTCATATCTAGCGGACCTTCAGCACAGTGGGGGAGTCATTACGACAAACGCACCCGGGTTTTCCCCACAAAAAATTTGTGGATCGTTTGACTTTCATCAAGATAATCAGGCAGGGTTCACATTCCTTTTCAAACAAAATGGTCCTCTTTTAAAATTTTTTTTCAAATTACTTTCTTCTGCAATTTTTTTTCCTTTTCCCAAAAGTTTATTTTTCTGGTTTTGCTGTAGGAGACTGAAAAGACAGCAAGGTTTCATGACAACACCCATTCCTTACCCCACTTTATCTTAAGAAGTTTTTTATTGTCAAGGTTTTTTAGGCATGTTGCGTGAAAATTTCACAATAATCATGTCCTTTGGAACAGAAATTTTGGGCTTTAAGTGGCATTTCCCTCACATTTTAAAAGTGGGTGAGAAGTCATATTTAAATTTTTTGGGGTCATGTTTTTGTGAAAAACACTTAAAATTATGGTCCCCTTTGGGAAAAAAATTGGGTTTTAATGGCATTTCTCCCTCACAATTTTTAATAGTGGCTGAGAAATCATATTAAAATTTTTTTTTGGGGCTGTAGCTGTGAATACAGCAATAATCATGGTCCTTTTAACAGAAATGTGGCTTCTAAGTGGCATTTCTCCCCACAATTTTTAAAAATGGTGAGAAATCATTTTTTATAATTTTTTTGGGGCATGCTGCTTTGAAATGCGCAATAACGACAGGTCCTAATATAAAAAAATGGTTGTTTCTAACAACATTTGTTCTTCACAATTGACCCAAAGTGGCTCAAGGGTCAGGCTTTGAATTTTTGGGGGCATTTTGTGCTGTGACATGCAGCAGATACTACAGTCCTAATACTAAAAAATGTTGTTTTCTAACAGACATTTGTTCTTCACAATTGTCAAGAGTGGCATTAAAGGGTGATTGGGTGCAGTCAGAAACAGGAATAGTTTGGACAACTGATAATGGACACATATATGCAAAATGACTTGTTTTTGCAAGATCTTTAACATAGCATATCAATCCCTGTATTGAGAAAACCCATTTAATACAATGAAAAAAAGATAAACAAAGACATGTGGGATTCCATCCAATTTTAAAAATGTGTTTCAGAATTAAAGTACAAAAATACTGCAAGTACAAAATCCTGTTACAAAAAATTCCCTCAGAATTGTACAAGGGAGGTACAGGAAAAATCTTGACCAGATGTAGGTAATTCAGAGGACATGGTAGTATGGAGCACGGACCAGAGAACAAATGTAACAGAGACTATTTCCATCCAGCAACGAATGAGAAAAATGAGAAAAAAGAATGGCCAAGATAAAGGGTCACCTGGGTGAAACAGGAAGCGTTACCACCAGTATTTCAAGTGAAGCTCAATTGTCCCACACTCATACGGAGGGGCAAGCGCTACCCAGGTATTGACAGTGTACAGAATGGAGAAGGATGGAGTTCTCACACTTCCGCTTCCGCACCTCTGCTTCAGCACAACAGTTTTTGTTGCTGCGTCAATCATGGCATTTAACCCCTGCGAGTTTAATAAGATGAAACGGAACGCCAGCCTGGGCTTTTCACCGCACCCACTGTAACTTCCTACCCATGGACATGCTGAGGCCCAGGGACAGGTATAGTCAATGTCCAGTGAAACTAAAATGATGTTAAAAACTCCTTTTTTTTCCCGTCACTGTTATAAATGTGAGTTCATGCATGTTTGGGCTCATGCTGTTGGCCCAGGACAAGGTATAGTCAATGTCCAGTGAAACTAAAATGGTGGTTGAAAAAGACTCCTTTTTCCCGGCACTTTTATAAATGTGGGGTCATGCAGGTTTGGGCTCATGCTGTGGCCCAGACAAGGTATAGTCAATTGTCCAGTTCCACTAAAATGGTGGTTGAAAGACTCCTTTGTTGCTGCACTTTTTAAAAGTGGGGGTCATGCAGGTTTGGGGCTCATGTGTGGCCCAGTGACAGGTATATTCAATTCCAGTCAACTAAATGGTTGTTGAAAACTCCTCTTTCCCGGAACTTTTTAAATGTGGAGGGTCATGCAAAGGTTAATTACCAACTGTATCTCTTGTTGTTCCTGGCGTAGAAACACTCAATTGTAACACACTCTAACAAACTACAATTTTGTGCGCTCAATTCTTTGTCGCAATTTTACATCCAGGGGTTAATTATGCGTTGTTTTTGCTGGTGTGTCTGACTCCAAGAAACCGTCTTTTCATATCCAAAAATAATACATTTTTCCCCTGTAGCCTAATTCACAAGCAAAGTAAATTACAACTGTATCTCTTGTGTGTGGCGTAGATAACAATGTCAATTGTACCCCGCTACAAAAAGCTACTATTTGTGCGGACTCAATTCTTTGGCGCAATATACAATCCAGGTGTTTATTAAGCGTTGTTTTTCTGGTGTGCTGGACAAAAAAAAACCGTCTTTTTCAACGCAAAATATATACATTTTTTCATGTAGCCTAATCACAAGCAAAGTTAATTACAACTGTATCTCTTGTTGTGTGCTTAGAATACACGCAATTGTAACACGCTTACAAAGCAACAGATTTTTGTGCGGCTCAATTCATTTGGCAGCAATTTACATCCACGGGTATAATCAAGCGCCGTTGTTTTGCTGTTGTGCTGACCCCAATAAACCGTCTTTTTCAAAGCCCAAAATATATACATTTTTCCTGTAGCCTAATTCACAAGCAATAGGATAATTACAACTGTTATCTCTTGTTGTGTGGCTTAGAAAACAAGTGAACAATTGTTACACGCTACAAAGCTACTATTTTGAGCGCCACAATTCTTTGGCGCAATTTACCATCCAGGGGTTAATTAAGCGTTGTTTTGCGGTGGTGCTGACAAGAATGAAACCGTCTTTTTCAACGTCCAAAATAATCCTAAATGTATTCATGTACCCTAAATCACAATCAAAGGTTTAATTACAACTGTACTCCTTGTTGATGTTGGCGTAAAAACACGCAATTGTAACACGCTACAAAAAGCTACAATTTGTGCGGCTCAAATTCTTTTAGTCGCAATTTACATCCACTGGGTTAATTGAAGCGTTGTTTTGCTGGTTGCTGACCCCAAGAAACCGATCTTTTTCAAACCAAAATATATACATTTTTCCTTAGCCTAATTCACAATCAAAGGTTAATTACAACTTATCTCTCTTTTGTGTGGCGTAGAAAAGCGACGCAATTTGTAACACACGCTACAAATGCTACATTATGGTGCGGCTACCAATTCTATTGCGCAATTACATCCAGGGGTTAATTAAGCGTTGTTTTGCATGGTGTGCTGACGAAAATTAATCGTCTTTTTCTTAACGCCAAAATATTAAATGTTCATGTAGCCTAATTCACGAAGCAAAGGTTAATTACAACGTATCTCTTGTTGTGTGGCGTAAGAAAAACAACGCAATTGTAACACCTACTAAAGCTACAATTTTGTGCGGCTCAATTCTTTGGCGTCAATTTTACATCCAGGGGTTATTAAGCTTTGTTTTGCTGGTGTGTGCTTGACCCAAAAACCGTCTTTTTCAACGCCAAAAATATACATTTTCCTGTAGCCTAATTCACAAGCCAAAGGTAAATTAACAACCGATATTGTCTTGTTGTGTGGCGCAGAAAACACCAATTGTAACACGCTACAAAGCTACTATCTTGTGCGCTCAATTCTAATTGAGCAATTTTACATCCAGGGGTTAATTAAGCGTTTGTTTTGCTGGTGTGCTGACAAAAATTAAACCGTCTTTTTCAACCCAAAATAATATAAAATTTTTCCTGTACCCTAATTCATGTCCGAAGGTTAATTAAGCCTGTTTTTGTGCTTTTTACATTTAGTAAAAACACACAGTGTTTTTAAAACGACACATACCAGTTAAATTTTTCCTGGCTAAAACGCATTTGTGTAGCGCAATTTATATCCAAGGGTTAACCCCCAAGCTTGTTACGTGTTCCTTTGGAGTCAAAAACAGGGTGTATATTTACACTATACAGATATCATAATCAAAACATGTCTGTTACATTTTTCAGAAAGCAAACAGTATATTCAGACAGAGAGGTGGCAGTCTCTGCACCTGCCGAGGGCAGTGGCAACGAAAACATTCCTGAAAGGCCCAGTCTCAGCCAGCAAGGGACTTCGCAGCAAGGGGATGTCAATCTCCGGTGAGGCCACAATGCCGCCTGTCATCTAGGCGGCCAGTGTGGTTTTCAGCAACCCAGGGTTCTTGATTGGCTATGATAGGCATCCTCTTCCTCCAATGACATCTTGTACAACCCCAGCCAAGAGTCGGTGGGAACCTCAGACACAACCATTAGTTGGCATTGGCTTGGGGCGGGTCAGCGGCCCTCACCTGCCTCAGAGCCCCGCCACTGTCCTATCCGGTTCCCTTCCTCATCCAGAATCAACTAGTGGTCTGGCTCAGCGCCACTATATAGCGAGGATGAACAATTTGAGGAGGGCAGTCAGCACTACGTTGCAGCGAAGAAATGGGGCCAATATCTCGCCTGCTTCTTACAGTAGGCGGCAAAGTATAGATGTGGAGAGCTGGCATGGGAGGTCATGTTGTGAGAGGTGCTATCCTCGCATATGAACCAGACCGTGATGAGACAGCAGTGACGATGAAACACAAATAGATGAAGATGTAGCCGACCGCACTTGGGAGCCGGGTGAGCAAGGGCTTCATCATCGTCAGGAGAAGAGTGCGCAGCTTGTGCTTCAGCAGCAGCGCAACCGTAGGTGGTCGTGTAGCCGGAGTCAGCAGGATTGCAGCATTGAGGTCGGTAGCCAAGCAGCGACGGGTAAAAAACCCACTTCGCATGTCCAAGAAAGTAAGCGTGCACAGGGGCATCAGCGAGGCAGCGGATGAGCGGCGGTAGTAGTCACTCAGTGCGGATCGTTGATGTAAAAATCCGATACTCATTCGTGGTGGCAGTTCTTTGCTAAACACCGGAATGACCGAATATGTGTATATGTAGAATCTTTGGGCAAAAATGAATGCGTGGCCAGGGAGCTAAAGTTGGCACCACTTCCCTGCGTCAACACATTCAGCGTCACCATCCGGTGGCCTGTGAGAAACGGTGGCTCAGATGTGGTGTTCATCCTGCCGCCGGCAGCAACACAGCAGCAGCATCTCCCAGTGGCACGCAGCCTTGCAGACCAGTCAAGGCTCCACCACCGTTCTGCAGAAATAGCTGTTTCTCTTTGACATCAACTCCCGGTCCAGATGCTCCTCTCCTTCGCTACTCATGGCTGTCCAGCAGTCGTTCAGAGCGAGGCGATTGCAAAGAGACAACAGTAGCGTCCAACCCATCCACCATCCTAGAGGTGCAGCAGCTGAACCGTGCTCCTGTCCAAGTTGTTGGTAGTTGCAGTCCCAACCTTCCAAATGGTGGACTCTGAACTATTCATAGAACTAAGTGGCTTGTGCCGAGCCGAGTGGAGAGTTCCAAGCACGCAAATTTATTTTCCCACAAAGGGCAGTACCAGCACTTCATAAATATCTATAGAACAGAAGGTGGGATCAGTCCTGAGCTTATTGGGTTTGTTCAAGGTGCACGGCAGCACGTACTCTGGACTGTAACTACGGTCAGAGGCCATACTTGTCCCTTTTACGGCCCACTGGGTGAATGTTCTTCCAGCCCAGGCACACCACAACTTGGACAGGAGACTTACGTCGCTTTTCTCCTCCACGTGTGTCAAACTGCTGCACCTGTCCGCCAATGTCCGCCTCCTCCTCCTCCACACACCACCACCCATCCCTCAGCCTCCACAAAGTACTGCTCCTACATACCACATGTGTAGGGCACAGCGTGTCTCGCAGTTCTACACCTGGCTTGCCTCATAGGTCGAACGAAGTCACACAGGGAGGAACTGCTCCCGCGCATGCATGCAAGAAATCGATTTGTGCTTTCTCTCTCCGCGCCAACTGCAAATAGTAACCATGGTGACTAACAATGGAGGAACATGGGTGTCCGCGCAGCACCAAGGAGGGATGGTCCATGCCGACCCTGCAATGGCGCACGTTTCAATCTGGTTGTGAAAAATGTTCCTAAGTCTTCCAACCGATCTTCAGAACATTCTGAAAATGGCCAGGAAACTGTGCATGCACTTTATCCATTCGTACAAAGCCAGGAACACACCTCCCTCGAGTTGGCAGCGGCAGAACGGCCCTCCCCCCCCAAACACACTCTGATATGCGATGTTTCCACCCCTGGAATTCCAGGCCTGCACATGTTGGATTGGACCGACTGTAATGAACAGAGAAAGGCCATTGAAACGATTTTTTTGATGATCCAGTGCAAACAGAAGTACCCCCTGTGGTACTTTGATGTCAGCCAGTGGCAGCTCATTGCGTGACACCTGCCTATTGTTGAGGCCATTCGAGAGGTGACTGTTATTTGTCAGTCGCCAGGACTACGGGATGAAACACGTCATTCCACTGCTTCATGTCCTGGATCAGATGCTGAAAAATCTGTCCTGGCAGGGACCTCGAAGACGTGGGATTACATCTCGTGGCCACATGAGTCCGGTGGGACTGATCTGGAGAGTTTAGTAGAGGACATTGGAACAGAAGATTGTCTGGAGAAATATGGATTCTTCTACCAGGTGAACGAAGAGAAGGAGAGCAGGACAGCTGTAGGATGTGGATGGAGATGAGGAAGATGAGGCAGATGACCCCCAAGCACCGTGGCAGTAACAAGTGGAAAATGGAGGCAGGGAGCCCCTCGGAGTCACTTTGTGCAGATGTCCCGCAGCATGCTATTTTGCCATGCTAGTGACAGCCTAATAGTCAGCAACCACCGAGGGATGACTTCTGGCTCTCCACCCTATTGGACCTCGCTACTGTTTCCAAATGGGCAGCCTTTCCCCGCTATTGAGACAAACTCAAATACTAAAGGGAGAATCCTCCCTTCCTTAATCAGTTGGGCCCTGCCTATGTGCGGCAACGTCCCTCCTCTGACATCTGACTGGGGTTTCCTCAGCGCTCACCGTACTACTGCCGCGGCTGCTGGGGAAGTGGGGTGGTAGAGCATTACCAGCTCCAATCAGTAGTAACCTAATCTGAGTCACTGATGAGCAGCTTCCTTCACCCGCCTAGTGAGGAGGGCAGTCGCCATCATGCATCTCGTGACTGGAGCAGTCCCTGAACCAACAGGTTGTGCCTACTTGGACAGCACTCTGCCACCTCAGTTTAGAAGATGCCCCGCTGACTACTGGGCAGTCCAAACTGGATGTGTGCCGCAACTTGCCGAGTTTGCATGGGAAGAAGCTGTACTGCCCGGCCATAGTGTGCATCAGAGCGGGTGGTCAGTCGGCGGAGGCCATCGTTGCCCCAAGGAGAACCCTCTTGTCCATGGGAAATGGGAACGACTGAACCCCCTTTGTCCAAGATGAAATCAGCGTGGATCGGCGCAGGATTTCACAGACACCAATGCCTTAGCGTCAGTCTGGGTTCAAAACTACCTGCCTCAGCCACTAATCTGGTCTGATGCCGCCACCCCGCCTGATGCCACACATCTCTGACAGTTTTTAATTCTCCATCCTGCCTACCACCATCTTACCAGGGACTGTATGCCACCCCACCTCAACAGACTGTCATTGTGCCACTCTATGACTCATGCGCAGGCAGCTGTGTCTGTGCCGTGACATCCACCACTGTGTCATTGTACACTGTCAGACCTCATGCTGCTGCTGCTGTTGTTGCTGCTCGGGTCACCTACACACTGTGTCTTTGTGCCCACTCCTGCCACATGCCTGCTGCTCCGTGGCCCTCCACTCTCTGTCATTGTGCCACTCTGTGGCCTACTACTGTTTTTGCACCCTCCAGAATGTGGAATTGGCCTTTGCCTGACCTCATGCTGCCTGCTACCACCTGTGACCTCCACTCTCTTCCATTTGTGCCACTCGTGATGGCCTACTACTGTTTGCCACCTTCCAGAAATGGTCCATTGTGCACTGTCGTGACCTCATGCTGCCTGCTGCCGGTGACCTACACACTGTGTCTTTCTGTGCCACTCTCTGACCTCATGCTGCTGCAGTGGGCTCGCTGCCGTGACCTACACACTCTGTCATTGTGCCACTGTCTGACCTCATGGTGCTACTTGGCCTGTTCTGCGTTACCTACACACTGTTTCATTGTCCCACTTCTGTAAGCCTCCTCCTGTTTTTTTTTTTTGCCACCTCCATAATGTCATTGTGCCACTGTCCTGACCTCCATGCGTGCGGCTGCCGTGACCTACACAACGTGTCTTTGTGCCATTATGACCATCATCGCTGCTGCTGTGGCTGCTGGCCGTGACCTACACACTCTTCATTGTGCACTGCTGACCTCATGCTGCCTGCTGTGGCTGCTGCCGTGACCTAACTACTGATCATTGGGTCCCACTCTGTGGCCTACTCCTGTTTTGCCACCTCCAGAAATGTCATTGTGCCACTTTTCTGGACCTCAAGCTGCTGCTGTGGTTGAGCTGCCGTTACCTCCACACTCAGTCCATTGAGCCACTGTCTGACCTCATGTGCTACTGGTGGCTGCTGCTGTGACCTACATCAACTGTGTCATTGTCCCACTCTGTTAAGCCTGCTCCTGTTTTTTTGTTGCCACCTCCAGAATGTCATGTGCACACTGTCTGACCACATGCAGGTCTAGCTGCCATGACCCACACACTGTGCTTTGTGCCATTTATGGCCTCAATGCTGCTGCAGTGGCTGCCAGCCGTGACCTACACACTCTTGTCATTGTGCCACTGTCTGAACCTCATGCTGCTGCTGTGGCCTGCGGCCGTTGACCTAACACTGTGTCATTGTCACACTCGTGGCCTACTCCTGTTTTTTTTTCTTGCCACCTCCAGAATGTCATTGTGCCACTTTCTGACTCTCATCTGCTGCTAGCTGTTGTTGCTGCCGTTACCATTCCACACTCTGTCATAGTGCCACTGTCTGACCTCATGCTGCTGCTGTGGCGCATGGAGCCGTGAACCTACACACTCTGTCATTGTGCCACTGACCGACCTCATACTGCTTGCTGCCTTGCTGTTGGATGCCGCAACTCCACACTGTGTCATTTTGCCCACTCTGTGGCCTAACACCTGTTTTTGCCCACCAACCAGATGACATTGTGCACTGCTCTGACCACATGCTGCTGTGGCTGCTGCCGTCACCCTCCCACACTCTGTCACTGATGTTGCCACCTGAGCCCTCACTTGTTTTTTTTCCAGCT
Organism: Phyllomedusa bahiana; assembly: GCA_025379985.1. Taxonomy (NCBI): domain Eukaryota; kingdom Metazoa; phylum Chordata; class Amphibia; order Anura; family Hylidae; genus Phyllomedusa; species Phyllomedusa bahiana. The sequence goes on from JAODAL010072563.1 coordinate 11,868, forward strand.
GACGCTGCCATGACTTTATCAGGCTTACATTCCCTTCCCCCTTTCAGTTTTTTGTCCAGTTTTTGCCCTCATTAAGTGCCCAGGGAATTTTATATGAAGCAGATTCTAAGAGCGTGGCAGTCATGTGCGTGTCATACTAAAACACAACATTGTATAAAGACCAAACCAAGCTCCCTCTCCTGCATATTTAAGATGGCACAATGTTCTACAGCACTCTGGCAAGCTCCTGTGCAGACCTGAAATAGCTGTTTTTAACCTGAATCCGTCCCCAAAGTAATTCAGAACGAAGTTATTTTTTTCGGGAAATTCGGCGAAGTGACCAAATCTAATTTTTGAGAAATTTGCCCATCTCTAGTTATATTCTTACACCGCATGCCTTCCATATGGATTTTGTCAAGGTTTGTGCTATTGTGGACTGGGTAAGGCCAAATTCCCTGAAAGCCCTGCAGAGGTTTTTGGAAAGACCTGAAGCGAGCAATTCATAGAAGGAATCCCACCAACATAAAAATTTAGGCTGTTTTGTATAGAAAAATGGGCCAAAATTCCTTCAAGCCAATGTGCAGGTCTAATCATCAATTACCAAAAAAGGTTTAGATGCAGTCATTGCTGCATAAGAGAGACATACAAGATACTACAAGCAATGGTTCACAAAGTTTAGCAACTACCAGATATGCATTATCGGATCATTTTCCTCAATGTATAAATATAGATAAGAAGAAGAAAAAAAACAAGTTATGTTAAAACTTTTGACTGGTATTGTATGTTATTGTTATGAGCATTTCTGCCTCTTTTGATGCACACCATGATTTTATTTGGCTTTGCTGCAGATGTCTGGCATTGGTCACTAAAGTTTAAGTATTTTTCACTGTCGCTATCATACAATATTTTTACTGCTCAATACATAGTTATGTTTTTTTCATTGCCAAGTGTATAAGCTTACATTTAACTACATAAAACTTAAAATGTCATTTCTCAGTCCGTAACCTCCAGGTTCTTTTAAACACTGCATAATAATATTTTGTCTTTCTCTGTGTTGATTATCTTACAGAGCTTTGCATCTGCAGATATGCAGGTATTAACCTCTACTTTGTCACTTCTCTAAGGTCACTAATGAACATATTATAAAGAAGGTCCAATACTGATCTAATTGCCATCATTAGTAAATGTGACCTGGAATATGTTCCATTTATAGCCACCCTCTGTTTCCTATTACTATGCCAGTTGCTAACCCATTTACACATACATACTTTCCTCCAGTCCCAGCACTTTGATTTTCTGTACCAACCTTTTATACATTTGCATTATTTCTAACCCTTTGCTGGTGTCATGTTATGAGGTTAATTTTATTACGATACTCCAGAATAGCATCTCGTTGTAAACCTTTCTAGAGTTTAAACTTACAGGTCTGTGGGTTCAGGGCTATGTTTTGACCTCTTTATTAACATTATCACCACTTTTGTTATACACTTGTCCTTTGTAAAAGACCATGTCAAATTGTAAAATATATAAATTTATCAAGGTAGATAATTCATGGAATTAATGCCTTTTGGTTTGTCTATTTTAGTGTTTTCAAAGTGGTGCTGCACCACCTGTGTGGTTGGGCAGGTGACAATTAATTTTAGTTTACATTCTCCTCTATCATGTCACCTGTCATTGGATTACTCTGCTTAAATACAGTAGATGGGAAGACCTTAAATGGCCTTATTATTATTTATTATTATTATTATTATTATTATTATTATTATTATTATTATTATAGTTGAAGAATAATTTTAGGTAATTTTTACTTTTTTGCTATAGTTTCTCTCTGTCTCAAGCATTGCTGACTTTATTTGGCATTTTCACAATTATTTTTTTCTTTAAAGGTGATTAATGCTTCTGCACTGCTTTCTGATTTCACTAGCTTAACAACCTTATTTTTATTTAACCACACTGGTTTTCCACAGTTTATTCCCATATGGTATATATTATTCACAGGACATATATGAAATGTTTTTAAAAATGTCACATTTAATCTGGGTGTTTTTATTTTTGAGAATATTGGGGCACAATTAGTATTACTGTTTAATACTTAGACAGTGTAAACTTGTACTATACAGTCTAAAAATGCACCAGATTTATCACATTGCTGACAAATCTGGCACATGGTTTCAACTTTTGGATGGCTTAGTTGATGCCACTAATTGCACCAATATGTTGGTGCATTTGTTTGGTGAAGGACATTGCATGCTAAGCAATGTCCATTTTCCAACAGTCATGACTAGTGTTGAGCGATTACATTGGCTATCGACATCGGGCGATAGTCGATAGTCGGCCACCATCGATAAGGTTTTTCGATAGTGAGCAGTCGATTATGAGCGATGACCATTAAAGTCTATGGGAGAGCAACAACACCTTCATTCTTACACCCCAAACAGGGCTGGAGAAGCTGGAATTAACATCCACAACAGTCAAATGGATACGTGCTACATCTTTGGCAACTATATTTACTATTTTGCCATAGGCAAACTTAAACTCTATCAGTTCTCTATCTATTAAAAACTAAAACGTAACTTTTATTATATCTAACTCTTAACCTCTATACACACTATTTAAAAACCTGATCTCTATCCTCATCATTTAACCCTTTTTGCTTCTGAAAGAGGGAATAACTCCCTTTCTATCATCAAGTCTGGTGGAACCCCACCTATTAACAGGAAGCCTTATATCTATAGCAAGTACTAGCTTCAGTAAGGGTCCCAAGCCAACTACTTGGGCAGTCGTCCCTAATCTCATAGCACACAACAAATAAGGCCCCTTGTGACACCGTTTTGCAGCAGGTGACCTTGTAGACAGAGGTCAGAGATCAAAATTTAAAACGTCATGCCTGACCTCGCCGACATGTTTCACCAGCTAACCTGGCTTTATCAAGGCTTAGAGGGCCAATCACGTGGTTTTGAGCTCACTTCCTTTTATATCATGTTAGGTTAAACACCCCATTCAGGTGCTCACCAATTAGCCATCAGAGAATCCACATAAAAACCACTCCCCCTTCTGCGCGCGCACACTCATAACATGTCGCTAAAGCTGCCACCATGCTCTCATGAGCCCAAAAACCTTCAGTCAAATTCGCCATCTCCATAACGGGCTTGCGCCCCACTTACCGTCTGCCCCTGCCCAAGCACTGCACCAACAAAAAACCCACCCCGATGTTGGGCTTC
>JAODAL010072564.1:0-15065 GCA_025379985.1 Phyllomedusa bahiana
ATGAAGGGAATTTGTTGCCCACAAAACAGGCATTCCAGAGAGTCAGACATGGGGATAGGATATCGGGGGGAGGGGGAATGGGCTTTATGTTTAAGGGGTTTTGGGAGTTTGTGCTTTTTGCCTTAAGGGGCAGGGGAAATAAAAGTGGGGATGGCTGGGGGTCCCGGGGGTTTTTGGGAGATATGTCCCCAGCAGAAAGGGAGAAGCGGGGAGAGTGAGAAGGGGTTGTGGGATAGAGAAAAAGGGGGTTTTGGGGGGTTTTGTGAGAGGGGTTTTTAAATGCGTGAAAGAGGTGGAAGTAGAATCAGGTAGAGGGTAGGATGAGGGGAGATATGGAATTGTTGCCAGTGTGGGTGTGTGAGGGTGGGCAAGGAGTTGTGGACTGGGATTTTTTGTGATGAAGGGGTAAAAAGTGCATTTTGGGGGTGGTATGGCTATAAAGTAGACTAACTTAATGTTTCTTAAAAGGTCATTCTGTTTTATTTCTGGGTTACTTTGGTATAATTCTGAAGTCCATTTGGGAATTTGTACTATGGAAAATTGCATCTATGGTATTGCTCAATCCCGGCCGGTCTTGTGGCCCTACATTTTAAAAGCAAATTTTTTGATTGAGAAAACACTTTTGTTTAAACCAGCGAATAGCTACATAACCCATTTTTTTTTTTTTTTGCTTTTTCTTGGGGTTTAAAAAAATGCTGTGGCCAGTGTTATTGGGAAGACTACAAAATAAAACATAAAAACACCCCAAATTACTAGTGCAGCTAAAAAAATTTTAAATATCTTTTAAAATTTAAAGGGGGGTTCTCCGGGACTCTCTTTAGTTAAAGGTTCACAAATGTATTATATTAAACCTTGTAATTCATACTGAAAATAAGTTTTTACAATATTTGGGGTTTCTCTTTTTGACTTAAATTATTGTTCCCAATTTATTTTTTTCGTGATATTCTTTTTTTTAATGCCTAGTATTTTGTTTTTTACTTAGTGGCTTTCTTTTTCTCACCTTAGGTGCATTTTTGGGCTAGTGACCTTTTATCACAGTATGTTGTAGGTGCAGCTTTTTTTTGTTGTCAGTTTTTTGTATTTTTCACCTATAGACCTCCATTTATTATTTTCTTCTTAAAAAAGTATGTGTAAAGTGTATGTTGTATTTTGATTTTTTTGGGGGGTATTCTAAATTATGTGATTCAATGGGAATTGCTAAATCACTGATCTGGGGACACTGGTGTTTACGGGAAAAAATTTATCAGAAAAAAACACAGCAAAAAAGTTTTCCCCTAAGTCCACATGAATAAGGCTAAATGCATTATTTTTATTGCAGAGTTTTTTGGCCTTCAAGGATATTTTCTCACCCAGTCTGCTTTAGGTTTGTTTTTTTTTTTCCTGATATTTAGATGGAATACTTAAAGGGGTTGTCTCACTACATGTAGGGAACACTAAATGAAGATGTTTTCCAAATATATGCTTGTTCATTTTTTGGGTGAAGGGCCAAGTGATTTTTAAAAAACCTTCGGCTCGTTTGTCCCCCAAGTGCCCCCTTGTACCCTTTCCCCTGCTGTTTGTTCAACTGTGCAGGGTGATGTCATCACACGGGTTTTGGGACACAGTGGAGCTTGTGTTTATCTGATTCTTTTAGCAAAAGACAGTTTCTGTTTATGTTAGCTCCAGCTTCTCCTTCCCTGTTGAAGGTAATTTAAAAATCTAACAAAACAGAAAAATCAAACCTGAGCTCATAGTAATTACAGAAGTTGAAAAGGAAGTGACAAGCAAAGCACTTTTTATTTCATTCATTTCTATGAAATTATGAGATGAAACAACCCCTTTAATTTAACTGGCGCCTATATAATCACACAAGAAATGTCCATTTAGCCATTTTAACCATAACCTTAAAAGCCACAAAATGCATAAAAAATCCCGCAAACACCAAAACTTATAGAAAAAACACAGCAAAAATTTAGCATAAACATACAGCAAAATTATAAATTTTCTGAACCGTGTTTGGCATGTTTTTTAAAGGGGGGGTTTTCCCGGGGTCTAACAACTCGTTGGGCCCGTGGGTATGAGTAAAAATAGAATATAAAACTCATACTTACCTTTTGGATGCTCCCGTTCACTCCTGGCTGCCGTTCCGTTCATAAAGGAAGTAGCCACTGAATGTGACTTGACTTCTGTGGCCTTAAAATTTGGGGCAGCTGTCCGTAATGAGACTCAGCCAATCACAGATCACCAGGACGGCCAGGGACTGAAGGAGACCGTCCGGGAGAGGTAAGTAGGACTTTTATCTTTCTTTATCCCGTCAGAAGCCAAAGAAAATTTTTAGGTCCTGAGATTCCCTTTTAAACATACGTAGAAACATTTAGGCAAAGGTGTCAGTAGGAATGTAAATGACATTGGGAGGTGGTGGATAGGGCTCCCGCAAAATTTTGCTAGTCCACGCCAAAGGGCAGACCAAAAGAGTCCCTGGTCTTCACCCCCTTTTTCCCCCTTGTCTTGGATGAGGGAAACCCGGTCACACCCCCAAGAAGTTGCCTGTGGTGACGCTGATGGCAGGCACATATGGGGGGTTAAAGGGAAACGTATTGGGGTCACGAAAGGGCGGGAGGGGATTTTTTGCGTATCAAGTCCGACTAAGGGCGAATATGCAACGTGGCAGGAATGAGTCAAAGGCAAAAAAGAGAACGTAATAAAATATCACTAAAACACATAGAAATAATTAGTGCTAAAAAACAAAACAAAAAGGTATATAAGGCGCAAGTTTAAATTAAAAAAAATATTAAATGGAAAAAAAAAAAAATATTGGACTAGGTTTTCCCTAACGCGTTTCCTCAGGTTTTTGTAAGAGTGTAAATTACAGTGTAAAAAAAGGGGGAAAAACTCCCCCTTTTGACCGCTCATTGCTTCCCATCCCGCCCCGTCGTAACCCTCTGCTCGCAAGGGGAGGGGCAAAAAACCCGGGAAAAAATAAGTCTGCAGATGTTGATAATGGTTTGGGCTAAGAACCCCTTTTTTTCTTCTAAAGATTCAAATGGATGGAGAAAGGGGGAAACCAAAAGGGGGCTTTTTCTTTTTCCCCTCCTTTTTCCCTAATGCCCGTGTAAATAAAAATGAAAAAAAAAACAAAACCCCTTTTGTGCTTTAAAAAAGAGTCATTATAGGGGCTTTCATTGGGGCCCTCCTTTCTGCTCCTTTGAATTTCCCATCCCCTTGTGAAAAGTTATTTCACAAGGCCTTGGCAGGGAAATCTTTTGTAGCGCCTTTTTGACAACCCCTTTTGGCAAAAAACTCCCCAGGGGGAATGTTTTTTTCAACTTAGTTCCAAAAACCCCCAACAGGGCATGTTTCCAAAATCTCCCCTAGAATGCACTGAAAATAAAAATATTTACCCCCGTGGGGGGAATGCACTGACAGTTAAAGAATTCACCTTGCAAAAAAGAAATGACTATAAGATATACCTGTGCAAATGCACCGACTTTTTTTTTAAACCCATGGCAGAAAAATTTTCTTTACAGTTTAAAAATTTTCACCCCGTTTCAGAAAGCACTGGAAATTTTTGAAAATCACCTGTGCAAAATGCACTGGGCAATTAAAAAATTTTCAAAAAGTTTCCCGAATTTCATTTACGTAATTTTATAACCCTTGCAGAATGCACTGACAATAATGATATCAAACCTTGGGGAATTTCACTGCTTTTAAAGAAATTTTTCCCCGGCAAAACCCCCTGACAAAAAATGATATCCCTGTGGGGAGGGAAAGCACTGAAAGTAATGATAACACCTATGCAGGAAAGACTGAAAAATAAAAGATATCCCTTTGAAAAATTCACTGGGAACAATAAGGTTTTCACCGTGCAAAAAGCAAGCGATAATGAAATCCCCTGTGCAGAATTCACTGACCTAATTATCACCTGTAAAAAGGGCCCGACTTTAAAATTTCACCTGTGCAAAACTGAAAAAGGGGAAAACCCTTTAAAATTGACCGTTTTTGGGGGTTGTGGGAATGGAAAATTTAAAAATATCAGGGGGCTAATTGGCATGTTGAAAAAAAAAAAGTTAAATACTAAAAGTTAAATCCCCCTTTTGGAATTTCCTGCCGAAAGAATATTTTTTTGTGCAAAATGCATTGACATAAAACCCTTCAAAACCAAAAAAAATTTCACCCTGGTCAGAAATTGAATGGGCCGTAAAAAAGTTAAAGGGTTTTAAAGAAAAAACCCTTCGTGACTGCAAAAAATTTTCAAAAAATAAGAATGTTTTTATTTTTTAAAGCACTAAAACATAATGAAAACACTTCATATTTGGTATCACCAGAATCATATTAACCTGCAGAATACAGAGAACACCTCATTTATACAGAAGAAATATAAAAACAAAACCCTGCAATATATACCGTGTTTCCCCGATAGTAAGACACCCCCGATAGTAACTAGGGGTTTGCTTAGGAGGTCGCCTAATGTAAGACGTACCCCGAAAAAAAAAGACGTAGCGCGGCCCGATGATCATGCCGTGCCGGGATGACCGCGGAGGCCGGAGCACAAGCCGGGAAGTTTTTTTCGTTTACACTGGCCCTATCCCTTTCTACAGCGGGCCCTATACCTGCCTAAGCTGGCCCTATACCTGTCTACCCCCCCCCCGGGGGCCCTATACCGCTACAGCGGGCCCTATACCTGCCTACAGCGGGCCCATCCTGCCTACAGCGGGCCCATACCTTCACAGCTGCCCATACCTCCACAGCTACCCTATACCTTCTACAGCGGGCCCCCTACCCCTCCCATAAAAGACATACCCCAAAGTAAACAACGGATTTTTTGGGGTAAAAAAAATTAAGCGCGTTTACATCGGGGAAACACGGTAAATCTTGCCGCCAAGTATAAATATTTTTTTAATTTTCACCCCATTTAAAATTTTTTGCGTTTCCCATAATTCCATGGTAATATGACTAACACCATTAGAAAGTGCATCTTGTTCCGCAAAATAAAAGCCCTTATACGTCTATGTGGAAAAATAAAAAAGTTATGGCTCCTGGAAGGTGTGAAGTAAAAAATAAAGGTGACAAAAAAAAAAATGCTTGGTCCTTAAAGGGGTTTTGCCACGATGTAATGTTGATGTTTGGGGGCCTCCAAAATGTATTTTAATCACTTTTCTAAAACATGTGATTACAAAAATTGCAGCCGGGGAGAGCTACAGGCTGCCTTACCTGCCCCTTAGTTATTTTAAAGCTTCTTTTAGATACGACCTGACAAGAGCTGCGGGCTGGGCTTGCGCAGAGAACACTTCTTATCTAGGGAAAGGGAGCGAAGAAGCTTTCAAGGCACCGGTAGAAAATATGTTGTGTTTTAGAATACAGAATCCACTAGTTGTATGTGTTATTTTGAGTAGATCCTTTTTTAAATCGATGACAAGAACAGAAGAAGCTTTCAAGCTGCTGTGGAGAAAAGGTGTTTTCTTTTGTAAACAGAATCCACTAGTTGTAGTTTGATTATTTGAGTGAACATTTCACACGATCCCTTATGCACCAGGCCCTGTCTCTGGCTGTTCTCCCCTCTCTCTCTTAGCTCAGCGTGGCTTGTTTACATTTGATTCTTAGCAGATAAGGCACGTCCTGGCAAAACCCCTTTAAGGGTGCGTTCACACGGCAAAGACCAAATACCGGTCAGATTTCCCGACCGATTTTTAGCCTTTTTTGGCACATAATTTGCGGATTCAAGCCCTCCCCCTTTACAACCACATATTCATGTTCTGCCCAAAAACCAGGTGGAAGAATGAACATGTTCTAAGTGTTTAGGAACACCGGCAGTGTCAACCTGTTCGGAAAATCCATGCAGTGGGAACTACTGAACGGATTTTCTATGACACTCAATGTAAAAGGTTGACAGTCGCTTTACAGATGGTTTTCAAATCCGAAAACCGTCTGTAAAACCGAATGAAAACCTGTTCCGTGGGGACGAGCCCTAAGGGGTTAAACAGGGCAGCCCGGTGGCAATGCAGTCCTGGTCTCCTGGGTTCAAATCCAACCAAGGGCCACATCTTCATGAAGTTTGTATGTTCTTCTCCAAAAACCACTGATAGGTTAACTAGGAGATGATGAGACAATAAGAAATGACCTGTATACAGCATTACAGCGTATGATGGCGATATATCAATGATTATAATAAACGGCTTTCAATGATAGAAATAATTAACCATAGACAGGTGGGAATAATGATATTGGAGGGACGTTTTTTAATATTATATTGTAGAAAATTTAATTATCTTGTGAAAGGGGAAATTTGGCCTAGAAGCTATTTGTCATAGTCTTACATCTGATCTTCTGTGGTCGGCCGGGGGGGGTTCGGGGAAAATTAGGGGGCTTCTTTTTGCAGTGATAGATGGAGTCTTGTGGGGATTGTGACATCCTCCAAGGGCTGGGTGTTCACAGGCTTTTGCTAGGGTGTTAAGCAGATTTTCCCCTATAAGTAGTTCCTTTTTCTGAGGGGTTTCCAAAAAAAGGGCCTCTGGGTTTTTTCCAAAAGTTTAAATTTTGGGCTTTCTATTTCGGGAAATCGCCCCTGAAATCGTGTGACCCCGCCCCCTTTTAAAAAACCCCTGCTAAAAAACATTTAAAGAGGCATCTGTGTCCTTAGCAGTTGTGAACAGAGGCTTTCAGAGGAGATGAGAAGGGAATAATTGTCCAGAAAAACATTTTTAGTGGAGGGGTAACCCGTTGCGAGTTGCCCACGGGATGAATGGTAAAATTTCCCTAGGCCGGCCATTTCATTTAAAAAAATTTTGGCAAAAGCGGCGTTTCTCCCCCCCCGTCACTCTGCCTCTCCCTTTCCCCAAATTTTTTTCACATTTAAATGTGCTTTATGTAGAATAACTCGGTGCTAGGAGAAGACACGGCGATCAAAACAGGTCGGCATGTAGGGCTTTGAGGGCCCAAAAAAAGTGATGTCAAAAAAAACGGGGACTCATGCTGCATGGATGACCCTATCATCATCATCACGGGTGGACAGTGTAGGAATAAATTGTTTGCATGCCTAAGGGGATGTTCACACGGCGCGTTGGATCCGTGTTTGTTTTTTTTTAACATGTGTTTTTTTTTTTTTTTTTAAAATTTTCCCAAAAAAAATTTGGGAATTCGGGCCCTTGGTAAAACATTGGATCAGTTTTTAGATGCGTGTTTGGATCTGTGTTTCGGACCCTAAACAAACCCCAACACGCATCTAACAATGTGGGAGTGTTTATTTACATTAGTTTTTAAAGTAAAAAAAACATCGGTGTTCAGCCAGTGATCGGTGATGCAAGTTTTTCTTGTGTCTTTCGGATCCGTTCAAAGAATTTTTTTGTCAATTCTTGATCCAAAAAGAAAAAAACAGACGCCCTTTTGAAAACTGTGGGGTGCGTTCCTGCTGCAGCCAAAATGCAGCCAGACACGCACCTGCTTATTGGATGCATTTTGGATGCAATTTATGCAGTGATCTTGGATGCATTTTTTGGATCCAAAACGGATCCAACCGCCCGTGTGAAAATTTTTAAAAGGGTGTTTGTGTTTGTTCATGTAAAAAATGTGCAGGTTTCTAAAGGGGGGCCCTTTTTGGGAAGATAGGTGAAAATACTGGGTGTTGTGATGGGGTGCCCCCCGGCATCAATAAAAAGCAGACGAAACCCAAATTTCCCGGGGAAATTCAGGCTTTTTCTTCCCCGGGGAAATTTTTTTTGGGACGTTTCATAGTTAAGAAGCAAGTACCACATTTTATTTAAAACACTTTTTTTGGGCCCCCTTTTCTGGACACTTTGGAATTTTTCTAAAACCCCTTTTGGCTGACCCCGTCCCGTGTGAAAGGTATGGCAATGGCGCTGACCCCCCTCCCAGCCCAGTTGTTTCAAGGTGCTGGGCTTTGCGACACAGGGGCACACTTTGTCCCCTCAAGGGTTTCCTTAACGTTTCCCGGGAGTTCCCCAAAATTTCCCCCAATGGAAATTTGGGTTTTTCTTGGGGGGGGGCCCCCCCTTTTTGTGGTTCCCTTTTGTTGGATTCCCATTCCCCTGTGTTTTTGTGCTGCTCAATCTCAGGTATACAGTGGGGTCAGGCTTTTTTTTCTCTCTTCTGCCTTTAGCCTGCCCCCGGGCTAAAGGGGCCCGGAAGACAGGGTTTCCCCTTTCTTGCTGCTTTCAACTGGAACTTTTTACAACAACTATTCTTAAAACTCCTAAATAACTATGGGGCTGGAACCTCTTTTTAAAAATGTGCCTGACCTCCAGCTCTGCCCCCTTAAACTTCCTGATTAACTGCTTTTCCCCAAAGGGTATGTTCCCCGGTTAAATGAGGGGAATTTTCATGTGGGGGGGGGGGGGCGGGGGATGGCGGGGGACCGGGACCCCCCCCGGCCTAGATATCATTTTCCAGCGGGCGGTATAGGCCCCGGGTAATTCCAATGTCACTTATCTCCCCCGCCGCGGATTCTTTGGAGGGGGGGAAGGTAATCCTAGTTCTTATGAGAACTTGGTTCCTAATGACTGGGACGTATTCCCGCCATAATTTGGCACTCCCGGGGGTAATTTAGGATGAATACGTCCCGTTTTAAGCCGGTGAAAATGGCCTAACAGTCCCAATGCCTTTCTAGCTGTTAAAACCCTTTTATACTGTAAGGGGCATCTTACAACCTCTGACTTTCCCCTATTCACAAACTGATTCTGCCAGAAAATTTCGTGTGATTGGGTATGTTCCAGGCTGATTTTGACGCAGATTCTGGCCAGAACCCGCCAAGAAACAGTGCCACTGACTCCAGTCTTCATTCATTTTTTCAAGTAAAATCTGCCGTTTTTTTCAACAATGAAAGAACGACGTTAATATTTAGGGGATTCGGGGCTACTAAGCCCTAGGAAACGAGGGAGTCTAAAATCAGAGACACGTCACGCAAAGTGTGGTGAGGACGGGACACCTAAGATCTGCTTGGCAAAACATTGTCCCGATAAGCATCCAAAAATCCACACTTAAAAATTGTGTCCAGCATTTTTTTTTAATGCAGATGGTTTTAAACTAGAACATGTGAGCGCATTCTTTGGTTGGGTTCACAAATTGTCTTACTACATGCATTTTTTTCAATGCAAGTGGTTTTGTAATTAACTTTAATTTAGAGCAAAACATTGTCCCGATAAGCATCCAAAAATCCACGCTTAAAAACTGCCACTGAAATCCTCAGCATATTCTCGTCAGAACATGCAAATCCTTGTCTGAAATTCGCGCCTAGAGGTTAGGATTCAGCACTGATTCATCTGTGAAATTTTCAGTGTCCAAATCAGCTGTGTGAATATTTCCAGAGAACAATCTATGTGAAAAATTCACACTGATTCAGCACAGGATTAAGAAGCAGATTTCAGTCTCCGTCTATTATGAGGAATCGATGCTGGAAATATCTCAGAAATTGACATGTTAATTCTTTATTAGCACTGAATTTCTTAAGAGATTAAAACAAATCCGTGCCATGGAAACTCACCGCGACACCGATTTTCCATTGGTAACAATGTGAATTGTATTGGAGTGAGATTTGGACACTGATTCCGACATGGATTCAGCATTTCATCCATGTCAGACTCTGTGTTCAATTCCGCTGAGTGAACATATCTAGTGGGTACATTCACATGTCTGATTCTCAGTGCTGAAAATTTCAGTGTTGAATCCACGCCTAAAATTTGCGCAAATAAGCAGAGATGTGGGCCGCGGACTTGCTATATCTGATGTGGATTTGATGCTGTTTTCAGCAACAGATTCCCAGCTCTATATACTATGTGAGGATTCAGCAACCACCAGCATCAGAATCAGCATCCAAATGATCTCTCTGCATATATCCTAAATGGGTGTTTTCACACATTCAGCTTTTTAGATGCAGTTTTTAACCCCTTAAGGACCCGGGGGGTTTTTTGGGTGACACGTTAGTTTTTCCTCCTCGCCTTCCCAGAGCCATAACTTTTTTATTTTTCCACTTACATAGACACATGAGGGCTTTTATTTTGCGGGACAAGATGTACTTTTTAATGGTGTTATTGACTATACTATTGAATATACTGGGAAACCGCAAAAAAATTCCAAGTGGGACAAATTTTTGAAAAAAAAAATTATTTTCGCATATTTTGCGGGGTTTTTGCTTTTACGGCGTTCAATCTTCGGAAAAATATAATGGGGTTATCTGTATTCTACGGTTGTTATGCATCCAGCAATTCCAAAAAATTGTAGGGTTTCCGTTATGTTTTGGTACCGTTAAAAAAATTCCAAACATTTTCTAATTTTGAAATTTGCGCCACGGCCCCATTTTGTGTCGGACCAATAAATTTTTTGTACTAACACCTCGGAGTCAGTGAGGGCCATTTTTGCGGTGAAGTGTAGTTTTATCGCTAGCAGTTTGGAATGCTTGCGGGCTTTTTTGATTTATTTTTATTACATTTTTGAGTGACGTTTAAAATTTACCCAAAAAACGCCAATTTTGGCGTTTGGAAATTTTTTTTCTTCTACGGTGTTCAGCGTACGGGGTAATTGGGTGTTATATTTTTATAGATTGGACTTTTTGGGACGCGGCAGATACCAAATATGTGTAACTTTTTTTTATTTTTTAATGATTTTTTTTTGTAAATGGGGAAAAAAGGGGGGTGATTTGAATTTTTTATTTTTTTTTTTTGTACTTTATAACACTTTATTTTTATTTTTTTTTACTGGTAACATTTAGTCCCCTATGGTGCTTGATTAGCCACTAACACCCGGCGGCTGTGCGAGGGGGTCGCGGAGCGATCCCCCCTGCAAAGCCCCTTAGCGGCCCTGGGACGAACTCATACGTCCGGGGTCGTTAAGGGGTTACAGCTAAAACCAAGAATGGATCCTAATTGATGGACATGCATTAAAGGGGTTTTCTCACTGCAAACATTAGTTTTCAACATGAAGGGACAGGTAATTGAAGACTTTTTCTAAATAAAGTATACTTTAGTCATGAGATAACAAACATTTTACCTGCTCTGAGTGCACACAGGTTTCTATGGTTATTTGGTTCTCTGATCATAACTCTGTTATGTGATTGGAAAAACAATGTTTGGTCTGCACATCCAAAAAGTTTTTTTTAACAAAAATGAGCATAGGTGCACGCTGGTGTGGCAGTAAAATACAAACAATCCAATATCAGCAGCACACTACTAGCACTAAAAAAGAATATAGGGATTTTAGGAAAAGCATTTCTGCTACTTTGAATACATGAAAAACTTTTGAGGTTCTTAGTGTACATTTTTGATCAAAACTGTATAAGCCCACCTAGCAAGGGGACCTCAATACAGATGGGAACCTACGCTAAACATTACCTCTCTTGGTGCCTATTCAGACTTCCACATTTCAGGGAGAGTTACTCTAAATTGATTAAAAAACCTGTGCAGATGGGCGGAGTGCAAAAACCAAAGTGGGGACAGCCACTCCCCTATACAAATAGTCTAGAAAAACAATGTTTGGTCTGCACATCCAAAAATGTTTTTTTTTTTTTTTTTAAGTGAGCATAGGTGCACAATGGTGGGGCAGTAAAATACAAACACAATCCAATACCAGCAGCATACTACTAGCACTAAAACAAAATTAAAAAGAACAGAGGAATAATCTGTTATATGATTGGATGAGAGAGCAGGGAGTGACGTCACCATGGACAGACAGAGCTCACTCCCTCAGTCCAGAGCAAACTAATCTCTTACAAGATGATAGATAAGCAATCCATATAGCTTTAGTATACTGAAGATCAGCTCTCCTGCACTTGTCCGTTTAATGGCTCAACCAGTTACAGAGAAGCTAAATTTACTAATTACTGCTATAGAACCACCCACAGCCTTAGGAGTGTAAAACTGCTCGTGACTCAGTGAAACAGCGTGGTGAGAAAGCACCTTTAAGAAGAGACACTTGTTTGAAATTCATTCCTGTTTTTGGCTTCAACAACTGCATTTAAACAGCTGAATGTCAAAGCTGAATTCACACCTTGCATTGTTATCAAAAAACTCCAGCATTTTTTTTAATGCAGATGGTTTTAAACTAGAACATGTGAGCGCATTCTTTGGTTGGGTTCACAAATTGTCTTACTACATGCATTTTTTTCAATGCAAGTGGTTTTGTAATTAACTTTAATTTAGAGCAAGGGTGAAATGTAGTATTTTTTTAAAACTGTGTTTTTGATGCAGTTGAAAAATGCAACGTGTAAACACAGCCTTGTTTTTTAGTATGTTCATTGAATCAATCAAGTGGTAATCCACACAGTAAATGTGGTCTTTGCCTATAGGTGGCCATTACAAGCCTTCTCTTTTTCAATGCAGCTGAGATAGAAGTTTGCTCACAACATTATATGTCCGGTTGACTAATTAATCCTGAAGAAGAGCTTCCAATTCGGAACATCATTATTGTCTACATTTTACTAGACATTAAACCCATGGTGTATATCATCTCACATGGATCAATGAAATAAAATATACTACTATATCACCTGATAAACCTTTGGTGTGTCAACTACCACTATGTACGAGAATTTAACTATAATGATCTTCTTTTTTTTTTTTTTCAAATTCAACAAGCTTTATTGAAAACGTAACAACCGAAAAAAAGGGGGAACCCATAAAATATATCAAAAAGCTTTATTGATCATACAAAATATAACAATACACCAAAAATGCATAAAAACACCACCACCCAGCTAAAACAAAAAAAAATATATATATATGTACACCAGCACAGAGGTCTAGGGTCACAATAGCAGTATATATTGCATTATTATGAACAAACCAACTCCTAGGCAATCAATAAGAAATACAATGCACATGCCACATGATACCATACCGTGGAGAGGTAGTCCGTGAAAAATTTATCTAGAAACTGTGACAACTAGACCTCCGTGCTGCACCGACGCGCGTTTCGCTAACGCTTCCTCAAGGGGATGGCTTGGAATCCAATAAACACGATATAAATAGCAGTGTAACAGGAAATGGATACAGGAAGTAAACCGGACCGACAGGATATAAGTAAATAAATAAACAGTATATATATTAAAGAGTAGATGTATCAAAGAAAAAACTACACCATATTTATATTAATATATCAATGTAGCCCATTAAAACACTTACAATGATTTAATACACAGGATAATCCCGTTCAAAGGCACTAGATCCGGAGTGACCCGGAACCGGAAGTTCGTCATGACGCAATGACATGAACACCCAGTGGAACGCATCATGCGTTGCACCTCGGAACAGCCGGAACCGGAAGTCATTAATCCCCCGAGTTGAATGGCTCACTTACTACTAGCCGACACATATAACAAACAAACAACACAACATACAGAGACAAGACAAATACAATTAGTGACCAGTGAAAGCGTGAGTGCAAGCCACAATGACAAGACAAGACATGTGTGTTTAAACATGTATTATAGTCAGCAATAATAAATTATTCATACACCTAAATGGTTCAATATATAAAAAATAACATATATGTATAAATATAATAATATAATATCAAAAGACTATATCACAGTGTGCATGTTAAATAGATGTGATCATATAAATATATAAATAAATTGATGTGGAAAAAAACAACAAAAACAAAAAACAAAAACTTATATAAATGTATGTGTGTATATACATACACACGTACATGTAATGTGCAAAATGTGAATAATATATCTATAAATGTAAGCTTATCCCAAGAAGGACAAGAAAGTGGACAAAAGTGAGAGAAAAAAAACTTGCATATATGTGCATGTGCATGAAGCGTCCAAAAATGTGTAAATGTATTATATTAATTTGTGACAACTATCAACCCTACAATCAGCGCAACTAATGACATAAAAATATCTAACAAATGTCCGGATAGAAAAATTATTAAATAATTCAATTGTTGATGTATATATTTTCTTCGATCCCATATTGATCACCTGCCGATAGGACCTGCAAAGAATAATGATAATGAGATAAAGAAAAAAAAGGAAGGAAACCAAGCCAATGATGTAAAATATAATTAAAAACAACAAAAACAACTTAAAATAATTTGGATATCCAGTTTCATGTTGACAATGATGGATATGTTTCTTCAGATCTTTTCAGGAAACAAACATCTACTAATTCTCTTTTGCATGCCCGGTCTTCACATCCTAGAACTCTGATTGGTAATATCCCAGTGGGGCAGTTTTTAAGAGTTCGCAGAATTTGTTCACAGTTCAGTTTTTTGAAAAAAGAGCTAAAGAATTGAACCAAAGATTTGAAGAAAGGGGATACCATCGGCAAGATATACAACGGGCTTACCATCGAGCAAAATTATGCGATAGGAAAGATCTCTTTAAGAACAAAAGATTTTTGAAAGAGGGGGGAAACAGGTAAAAATTTTTTATACTTACAATCATGGATGGAAAAATGGGTTAAGCGCTCCTTAAAGAAATCTGGGATATCTAGTATGATGAGGTATTTCAAAATATTACCTTTTGGAAAACCCTCCCTTACTTTAGGCGACCCGCGAATCTAAAGGACATCTGTTCAAGTTTTTATAAAAGGGAAAACGCCCCAGGTTTGTAACACCCAAGGCCCCAAAGGGGTTGTAAACCATGTGGCAAATGTTGGCATGTCCGAATATATCAGTGATGGTAAATTCTGGAAAATTTCCCCTAAAAGAAAGGGTTTAATCATCACTTATATCCCGCCAAAATTTGGTGTTTCTATTTCGCTATCTGCCCATGCGAATTGATTTAAAAGGTTCACTCAAAGAATTAAACGTAGAGTTCGGGAACTGTATTTTGGAATTATGGCGGCTCAAAAAAGAAGAAAATTTAACATGCCTTAAACCTTTTTAAAAACTTCAAATTGGTAACCCCTTGGATGCCACTCTTTGAAAGTATGGGGGTTGATCGAGTCATAATTCCCCCTGTGGAGGTGATTGGAAGAACACATTGGCCCCAAAAAAACAAGGGGATTATACCCTTTAACCCATTTCACCCTTTTGGTTTAAATGATCAACTGAGTTTTGTTCCTTTTCTTAAATTGAGATATCTAATTTCTGATGGGGCTTTATTGGATATTTTCCTTTCCCCCTTTTCA
>JAODAL010072565.1:0-15065 GCA_025379985.1 Phyllomedusa bahiana
TTAAAATGAATTAAAAATGTTTAATTTATTTTCTGTTCTGAATAATTATACCATATTGTTAAGTGTTCGGCCACATTTTAGTCCTATAGAAATGGAGATGACTGGGGATCAATAGTATTTGCATTCATGCGTCCATAGAGGTGTTCTAATAACATTTATCATTTGTGTATTGCATTAGAAGTTAACTCTCACACTCAGTTTATAATGAATGTTTTAATTGCATAAGCACAAATCAAAAGTGTTGTCTTTACAGCTAATTTTTGGTACCCACCAGAAGAGTTCATTCTGAGAGGCCCAACAGTGGAGTTCATTCTGGAGGACTGCTAATGGAGCTCTTTTTTTTTTTTTAAAAGGGGGTGGGCAATCAGTGAAGTTCATACTAGGGGGCCAAGCAGTGGAGTTCATTCTGGGGGAGTCACCAGTGGAGTTCATTCTGGGGGGCTGACCAGTGAGTCCATCCTGGGGTCCAACAGTGGCCTTCAGATTTGGAGCCCATTCTATAACTTCATGCCTCTTGCATTCTACATCTAGGTTTCTGCTTCTATTCTCTTCCTTTATCCCTAAAAGGAGCCCACCATGTTCAGGGGCGGCTTCCTCTACTCCTCTTTGGGCCAGTCCAAGCTTGTCTTTACTCATTGTGACTACAGCACAAGCAGCAATTATATATTATTTAAGTCACATCTCATATTGTAAAAAAAAAGTGGTTTCACGGAAGTCAGTATCATTATTGTTTTTCAAATTCTGTATTGAGAACTTAGCATAGTAGTAATGTGTGCCCATTATACATACAGTTGAGTCACATTATTATCTCAAAACTATATCTAACGACGCTCTCAGATTTCAATATTCAAAAGTTATCTTTCTTTTTCAAAATGTTAGTTACACCACACAAAAAAGCTTATGGTCCAGGTGAAAATTACAAAAATAAAACACAAAATTTGTTAGTCATAAAGCATCATCCTCAACGTTTCCGGTCAGGAAACCTTTATTAAGGGTATCTCTTTCTAGTATACATATAAGAGACACATTGAAATCTGAGAGTGTCGTTGGAGATATTTTTGAGACTTTAGGACACAACGAGCACCAAAGTTATTTAAAGGAATACTGGATTATGGGACTATAGTATAGATTCACATTATTATGACCAGAGTAGTCAGCGTATCTAAAGTAACCACTGTATGCAGCACAGACAGCAGCTAGATGGGCTAGGACTGACCCAGAAAGTTCCTGGTGATTGTCACAAGTATCTGGAGCCATGCTGACTGCCCGCACAGCTGCTGGGGGATGTGTGGTGGAAGATCCATAGAGTGAACACAGTGATCAAGATGAGTTATTGTTATCACAACATTTTGCAAAAAAAATTATTTAAAGGGATCTGTCTTAGTGATTGTCTTCAAGCTGAAACTTGTAGTGTATTTGTGCAATAGCTGTCCCAAAAATGGACACATAACTCATCGTCCTCCTTCACTATTTCACCTTTTGTACAATTTGAAAGGTTATTTTTTTTATTCTTGTTTATATGTTGTGTGATAGGCTATCTGCACACATAACCCATGTTGCTGTGACAGGTAAAGGGGTGATATATTAGAGTTGTAAACAGTGAGACTACTTTTGGGCCAAGGGGACAATATGTCTGAAACTGCGCATTTTATGTAATGTTCACATCCTGCTGTGGTTAAAGTGTATCACGAGTGGACAAATAACACCAAGCACCTAAGAGATATGGAAACTGCAGACCACCACATGCCATTGATGTTAAAGTTGAATGTCACAAAGGTACGCAAGTGTGGACTGACGGTACAGTGAGCAGCATCAATTTTCACTACCGTATCAGAATTGAACTTCTGCTGATTGACAAAAGATTGCCTTCTCTGAAGAGTTATGTTTTCTGCTTTATTAAACTGATGGATGTTGGCGTATCAGGCAAGAAACAGAGAACAAACATCCTACAACTATTGCTGGAAGAACACAAGCTGGTAGTCGCAGTGTTAGGGTGCGTTCACACGATAAGGGACAAATACCGGTCGGTTTATCTGACCGGTATTTGTCCTTTTATGCGGCCGTCCCTACGGCCGCGTGGGTGGAGGGGGGCGGCTTTTCTCCGCGATGAGCGGAGAAAAGCCCTTCCCCTCCACATTGACTTGCACAGATTCCGTCCGGAAACCGGACGGAAGAATGTGCAGGTTCAATTTTTCTCGGGTGGCCCGTGGGCGGAAAACCCGTGCAGTAGTGACTGCTGCACGGGTTTTCCATAGTGCCCCATTGTACTCATTTTCAGCCGGTTTTTCAGGCAGTCTGCAAAACCGCAAACCGCCTGAAAAACCGTCCAAAAACCCGTGCAGTGGGGACATGTCCTTATGGTTTGGGAAATGTTTTCATGACAACCTCTAGGCCCACTCATCCAAGTGGAAGGCACTCTCAACCGATTTGGGTTTGAACTCATCTTTGTAGATCATGTATACCCATACATGTTGATTGTCTTCTTGTCGGTGGATGGGATCTTCCAGCAAAACAATGCAGCATGTCACATGACTAGAAATGTCCTACTTTGGTTGTAAGAGCAGGACCGAGACTTCTAAGTACTTCTCTGGTGCCCTGATTCCCCATACCTGAACCCAATTGAGCATCTATGGGACCACCTCAAATGTCATGTTCGCTCTATTGATTCTCTGCCACGCACCCTCCAGCAGCTACATGATGTAGTCAGCATGACTCACTGTGACAACCTACCAGGACCTTACTCAGTAACTCCCAGCCTGTCCGTGCTGCACACAGTGGTTATTTTGGTCATAATAATGTGACTCAACTTTGCATATGGTAGATCATTTGTGACTCTGTAATCTAGTTGTTTTTTATTGATTATGATTCAATTTTTATGTGAATTTATTCTATTGTTTTGTTTCTGACAAACATATCATTATGGATAACTCTGTAGAGATTAGTTGTCACCATCTTTCATTTTCTGTTGGTCACTGTCTGAACACAACTCCAAGTAAGTGTGATTGAGGGTGTAAATTCTTTATTCTTACAAAACTTACCAAAAGCTTTGGCGACATCTCCTGGACAACTGCAGCCACCATCCTATAAAAAAATGTGAAGTGAATCATATTGTTCTAATTATGTTGCCAGGATTACTTGTTTATACATATACATAGAGGGAAACAGATAATAGATAGACATGGATAAACCATGGGCAATATAGAAAACACTGAATTACACTTGTAATGAAGTTCTGGCAAGCAAATCAACAATATAACCTTGCTGAAAAATAATCTCAGCAGAAATCTACAACTAAATGTAAAATTGATTTGATAATACTGTCTGTCTAAGATAAGTGGTTTCCCACAGACGCCAATTAGCGCTACCTTTGGGCAAATACCAAAGATCCTGATCGCCACCTATGAGCGGAATGAAAAATGGAAAGGTCTGAGTTTTCTTTGTCTTACATTAGTCTTTTGAAATGCTTTGCCAAACCTTCCAGTAAAATGATGTAATGTTACAAACTAATAAACCACAAAGGTCCATAGGAGCGTCTGGGAAGATCTGATTTCAGCTGCTACATTAACACATTCAACATTATAGCAATAGGAAGCCAATGCCTGGAACCATCAGGGAAAAGTTATGTATCTTTATATGAGTTAGAATGAAAACAATGAAAAATTAGAACTTACAATTATGTTTGGTTATCTAATAAAAAAAAACCCTCAGACATACAGGGTAGTAACTTTTTGTTAGGTTCGCTTAAATATCTATCTGCTAAACTGCTGAGTAAAGGGCACATGGCACAGTGGAGTGAGTTTGGATGAGACGGCTCTCCCTGCCTAAACATTATACTATACATACAAATAGTTATAAGACATTTTTTTGTGTATGAACCTCTAAATAATGCACAATTGCAGAAATAGAGCAGCACCAAATATCCACCAATATTATTTAGTACAAGGTAGAAGGAATGCAACACAGCTTCCAAAATAGATCAGTCCAAATCCAATACAGTAGATCCAGTGAAATAAGGTTTGTATCATCAGCATGTCCAAAACTCCATCCTTTATCCCTCCATTTAGTACACACTACAGTACTGCTAAGATGAGTTTCCAACATGCTGATGTCACAAATTCTTTTTGTATACATCTAAATCAGGGGTGTCAAACTGCGGCCCTCCAGCTGTTGGGAAACTACAACTCCCATCATGCATTTGTATAATCTATAACAGTGGGAATGATGGGAGTTGTAGTTTCCCAACAGCTGGAGGGCCGCAGTTTGACACCCGTGCCTAAATAATGGTCATACAGTTACCAAATAATACCGCTATACAAGGACCAAATTTTATCACCATACTGTTACTGACCAAACCAGTATACCAAGACCAATTTTACCAATAACACCACAATACAAAGGTTAAATAGTACTGTCACACCATGACAAAATATCACCTACACATAGTGACTGGATAATACCACCATACTGTTACTGAATACAAACTATTATGCTAGGACCACTATTAACACCAAACAGTGACCATACAGTGGTAGATACTAATTGTATACAGGCAATCTGCAGACATATAAGTAATTAGAGTACAGTTACATTCGGTAACTCACAGGAGACATCTTCACTGATGAGTCATTCGCTTTCCCTCTTCTTCATCAAGTCTAGACCAACCTGACAACTCATCCCTGCAGAATTTGCCCCACAAACATCTTAAAATGCTCACTTTTCCAGCACGTTTCTACCAGTTTCCCACCTGTCTGCAAACTTTCCATGGAGTTATAGGTAAAGATGGAAGGGTTATAGGGTGATAGGTAGGAGTTGAATTTTGTGTTGGCTCTAGGATTCATAACACAATGATGGTGGAGAGGAGCACTACAATGGACACAATTTCTTGGTGGGGATAGAGGACTTACCCCTGGAGATTGTGCTGTGGCTTGTACACCCAGGATCATGTTTTGTGATCTAAACTCCATTTTTATAGGGTGCAGGGGATGAAGATTAGTACTGTCATGTTTGTGTAGTGGTTTTATTTTTCTATAGGTTTCCCCTTTAGACTACATTGGACTCACTGGATGTCATATCCATTTCTTTAATAAAATGGTCTGTAAGGGATGTTGTCAGAGAGTGTTTCTTTAAATAAAGTGCTTTTTTCTGTGTATTTTTTTTCATTTCATTACAATGTTAGTAATGGAGTTTTGAGGCAGGTGTCTCTCCACTACTATCGCTGGGGCTTTTGGCACTAAAATACTTTTCTCAACATATTTTGGCGCTGATAAAGATATCTCACTTCTGACGTTAAAAATAAGTTTTTTACGGATGTCTTTTCGCTAAAATCCTTTTCTTAACTTTATAAGCACAAAAATATGTTAAGAAAAGTATTTTAGCACCAAAATCCGTAAAAAAAAATGGATTCTTGCGCAAAAACTGTAAAAAACTTATTTTTGGTGTCAGAAGCGAGAAAACTTTATTAGCGCCAAAATATGCTAAGAAAAGGGTTTTCACGCAAAAATCCACAAAAAAACGGATTCTTGGACCAAAATCCATAAAAAAACGTATTTTTGGTGTCAGAAGCGAGAAAACTTTATTAGCGCCAAAATCTGTAAAGAAAAGTATTTTAGTGCCAAAATCCGTAAAAAAAGGATTCTGTCGCCAAAATCCATAAAAAAAGTATTTTTGGCGACAAACGCGAGATAGCTGTATTAGCGCCAAAATCCGTAAAAATGCAGATCTTAGCGCCAAAATCCGTTAAAAATTTACTTTAGGGCCAAAATCCATAAAAAGACGTATTTCTTGCGGCAAACACGAGATAACTTTATTAGCGGCAAAATCTGTAAAAATGCAGATCTTAGCACAAAAATCCGTTAAAAAATGGACTTTAGGGCCAAAATCCGTAAAAAAAATGTATTTTTGGCGACAAACGCAAAATAACTTTATTAGCGCCAAAATTCGTAAAAATGCAGATCTCAGCGGCAAAATCCGTAAAAAAACTTATTTTTGGCGACAAACGTGAGATAACTTTATTAGCGCAAAAATCATTAAAAATGCAGATATTAGCACCAAAATCCTTTTAAAAAATGGACTTTGGGGCCAAAATCCGTAAAAAAAAAAACGCAAGATAACTTTATTAGCGCTAAAATCCGTAAAACGACTACAAGATCACATATAAATGCAAAGAGGTGCTTTATTTACCCTATTGAAGGGCGGAGTTACATCCAATGGCTTAATTTATGCATACATTAAAAAACAGGCTTAAAGACAAGCAAAAAAAACGCGCCAAAAAACGCAAATCGCGGCAAAAAACGGCCGTTTTTTCAGCTGCTTTTGACAGGCTGTGGACAGAAAACTCAGCTTCATGAACGTTTTTAGTAATTCGTTTTCATGTCGTTTTTTTGTCCACTGCAGTGTAGACATAGCCTAAGAGGGGATTAGTATCAGCCATTGGGTGACAACAAACACTGCCAGCTGAGACCAAACTCCAGCATTACTAAAGGAGAGGCATCTGTCACACACCTCCATTACTAACTGGAATAAAATAGTAAAAATTTTTAATAAATACTTCTTGACAACATCCCTCTTTAACCATTTTATTAAAGAAATGGATCCAACTCTGGTTCAGCAGGCAGACAGGCTAGGTCCCATGTAAATAGCTAAAGCCCTACGTAGGTAGGTAAGGTATTTAGGAAGGGCTCCCCATCCTTAAATGTCCCCCTTAGTTAAATTAAATAAAAAAATTAAATGTACCTCCTCCCGTTCCCCCGACATGCAGCAAGCACCCCTGATTGAGGATCAGTTCATGCGGAATAACTCTGATGTTGTAGAGTGGGGACCTGCAGTTCACCCTCCAGCCAGTAGATGATGCAGGTACACTGAAAGAGCAGGCGGTAATGACAAGCTCAGAGAGCTACAGATATGTAGTTAGTGGAAGTTGGTTGCTGAAGCGAGCTGACGTGTCAGAGGGAAATTGTACAAGAGCCAAAGCCCAAGAAATACAGACAGTGAGAAGGACCTGAAGAAAGAAGTACCAAAAGGAAATCGAGGTGTGGTATAACCGGAGGGTGAGCAACATCAATGTAACAAAGAAAGGATCCATGTGGATGGAGACGGGGCGTGCCATCAAAGACATACTGTTGCTTTGGGCTGTAGGTCCTGAATAGACTATTGCAGTATATTACAGAACAAGCACCTGTTCAAAGTTTGTTAAAGAGAAATAAGAAATATTCAGTAAACCGTTTAGCTTATTTGAAGAAACAAGTGTGACGAATCTGACTTTTGCATATTACATGTTGTTTAAGTCGACAGGATGGAGTCAGACATGGCACATGAAGGAGCCAAAGGATCAGGGAGCCAGAGTCTGTCCTCAGTACCAGTAAGTGCATTGATAAATCACCTACCCCAGTTCGATTGGAGAAATGTCTTGCTGGAAGGAGAGATTGGAAGGAGCAGAACGGCTGTGCAATGTGGCACCTCATATGAATGCCGAACTGTATTGAGCATGCTGGACAGGGAAGCTCGAAAAACCATCCTGCTAAGACCCGCAAGACAGAGGTTTGAGTAGATCATAGACCTGTTAGAAGATGTGTCGCCTGAGGCTATACAATGGAAGAGATTCTCTGCCTGACGCTAACAAGAAGGAGAGACACTGTCCCAATTTGCAAATAGACTACAAGAGATTATGGTCACCCTGCAAAGAAAAGAAGAGGAAGGACTTGCTTCCTTCATTAATATAGAAGTATTACTGCAAGACCAGTTCTTATTGGGAAGTTCTGTAGTTAGTCAGGGTTAATAGGTGGACTGGTTGACATGGAGCCTACGTCCCACACGCACTCCAACTGAAGAGTGGGACCTGGATAATAGACAAAAGAACAAGGTAGCCAGCTTACCACTCCAGTAGACAGGACTGCACTGATCCACTTAGTTATAACGAATGGGTCCACATGGAATAAGGATTGATCCAGCAGTCCAAAAATAAGGTTAAAATGTCCAATTTATAGTAAATCCATTACAAGGCTGAAAACACTAGGCACAGATGACAAAATGGCTTATGCATTTCAAGGGAACCGCCCCCCCCCTTACTCATAGCAACTATAACTTGTTATGTCTAGTGTTTTCAGCCTTTCAATGGATTTACTATAAATTGGACATTTTAACCTTATTTTTGGACTGCTGGATCAATCCTTTTTGCATGTGACCTGGATAAGTCTAAGGCCGTGTTCACACGGCTTATTCCCGACGGATTTGTGCGCCGTATTGAGCGCACAAATCCGCCGTGAATAAGGGGCGGGACGGGGGCGGGGCCGGAGCGCCGCGGGGGTGCCGCTCCCGGCCCCATAGACAATGCATTGTTTACGGCGCGTACGCACCGTAAATAATGTGCATGTCACTTTCTCCCCCCGCGGCGGATTCGCCGAGCGGGGAGGAGCGATGGATTCCACTGTTCTCAATGAGAGCAGTGGATTACCGTAATTGCTGCCGCGGAGTGGTGCCGTACTGAAGCGCACATCCGGCGCGCAGTACGGCGCCAATACGCGGCAGAATAAGCCATGTGAACGAGGCCTAAAAGCCACTGATAATTTACCAGTGCAGACATTGGGAGTAATGCAGGCTGACATAGAAGTGTGGGGTCAGACACTGGCAAAGAAAGGAGTTGTAATGGTGCTGGAAATTATGGATACCCGGGTCCTGCGAATTTTGGGTAAAAATATCCTTAGGGACTTAGACGGTTTCATGGCGCTGGCGTGGGGACCTAAGTACTGGAAAAGGGTTCCAAATTTTCAGCAATCCTTACAGCATATTATGCGACAGTGTCGAGTACAAGCTAAGCTTCAAGATGTAAGCGGACCACAAGGGAATGTGCAAGTGTCTCCTTCAAGTCCCATTCAATTGCAAACCCAATATAAGGTGATAATTCCACTTCCGGTAGGGACAAGTCATGGATTACAAAAGGTTACCATGATGGTGGAGCCTGTACTCCGAAAAAAAGGAGTGGCAATCAGACACACTCTCTGCAAAGTACAAGAAGGGTGTGTTATAGTATGCGTAATGAACATTAATCCATACGGTCATGTTAGACCCAAGGAAGTGGTTGGCGGACATATATCTAGCTCAGGAAGTGAGCACCAAGAGGATTTGAACGCGGTTACGCTCTGTCAGTAGAGAGTTGAAGGGGGACGTGGTGTTCCTGGTGGGTTGATGCGAGAGAGGTGTGAAGAAGACAATACTATTAAACAAAAAAATATTAGTTTGGGCAAAACATGCAGAAAACAAAAAAAACAGCGCTCAGGTTTAAATTAAATTGCCAGACCTAACTGGATAAATATATGATATAAAAAGGCCGACAAAACTGGAACTGAATCTTTATAAATAACTTCAGCAATCTTGACCCCTAGGGTACTCTCAGCAGTAGCAGGTCCCCACCTGCTATAATGTCCATATACTATATAAATCTGCTGAACTTGCAAACAAATGCTTGAATATTCTTACTTTTTATACTTCTATTATAGAAAACACCTTTAAGTGCACAAAATGCTCGTAGAAAATAGCATAGACAACTTTAAAAGCATACCCTGGGGTCCAAACAAACAGTCTCACTTCACTCTGCTAAGTCCCGTTGCTAAATCAGCATAACATGGATAGAGTAGTAACTTCACTGATAGTTTAGACCATAGTGTCAATCTTGCGCGACGTTTCGGGGATGAAGATGCCCCCTTTCTCAAGCGTCCAGTGTGACAATTTGGGTAAGCTTCCAACCCATTATGACGATTATGTCTTTCAGGTACTGGTTGTTGGGATGGCAAACAATAAGTTCCGGGGTGAAGATGTAGAGCGGGGACCTGCAGTTCGCCAGTCAGCCAATAAATGGTACAGGTACACTGAATGGGAAGGTGGTAATGACAAGAACTCAGGCAGTAACAGAAAGGCAGTTAGTGACAGTTGGTTGAAGCGAGCTGAGGTGTCAGAGGGTGATTGTACAACAATACCTAAAGCCCAAGAAATACAGACAGTGAAAAGGAAGAAAGTACCAAAATGACATATCAATATAACAAAGAAAGGATCCCTGTGGACAAAGAGGGAGACTCCCTTCCCACAGCGTGCCACTGAAGACATACTGTGACTTTGGGCTGTAGGCCCTGAACAGTTTTTGTAGTATATCACAGTACAAGCACCTGTTGTATAAACTTCGTTAAAGAGAAATAAGAACAATTCAGTAAACCATTTACAGTTGAAACCAGAAGTTTACATACTCTATATAAAGAGACACATATGCAGGTTTTTCCCACTATCTGACATGAAATCAGAATAAACCTTACCTGTTTAGGTCAATTAGGATTACCACAATCATTTATATTTGCCAAATGGCAGAATAGTGAGAGAGATTTTTTAAGGCCTTTTTTATTACTTTCTGCAAAGTCAAAAGTTTACATACACTAGGATTACTATGCCTTTAAACAATTTGGGACAGCCCATATGATGATGTCATGTCTTTGGAAACTTCTGATAGGTTTATTGGCAACATCTGAGTTCATTAGAGACACATCTGTGGATGTATTTTAATGGACATCAGAAACACACTGCTTCTTTGTGTAACATCATGGGAAAGTCTAAAGAAATCAGCCAAGATATCAGGAATAGAATTGTTGACTTGCACAAGTCTGGATTCTTGGGTGCAATTTCCAGATACATGAAGGTACTTTGTTCATCTGTACAAACAATTATATGCAAGTACAAACAATATGGGAATGTCCAGCCATCACACCGCTCAGGAAGGAGACAGGTTCTATGTCTCAGAGATGAACATGCTTTGGTCTGACAGGTGCATATCAACCAGAAGTAAAAGACCTTGTGAACATGCTCGTGTAAGCTGGCAAGATTGTGTCATTATCCACAGTGAAACCAGTACTGTATCAACATGGACTGAAAGGCCACTCTGCCAGAAAGAAGCCATTACTCCAAAAGAAACATATAAAAGACAGATTAATGTTTGCAAATGCACACATCAACAAAGTCCTACATTTTTGGAGACATGTCCTGTAGTCTGACGAAACTAAAATTGAACTGTTTGGCCATAATGACCAGGGCCGTTCCTACAGGCAGGCGAGGTGGGTGATTGCCCAGGACACCGCTCACCAGAGGGGGTGATGCGGCAGTCCGCCCGGCAATTAGCCTCTTACTCTGCACGGCAGTTTTACAACGGCCGTGCAGAGTTAGCAGCTGCACACACAGTGCAGTTGCTCCTACAGGGAAAAGGCAGGATGGATCGTTACCCTCCTGCCTTCTCCCTTGTATGTACATGCGCTCAGTGAGTGTTGTACATACACATCAGCGTTGCAAGGGCCGTGATGCATGGCTTTCATCACGCATGGATCTCTTAGGTTGGAAGCCTCTGCGGGCGCAGGACATCCCAGGAGCTGTTTGGTGGAGAATGCGCTGCTTACACTGTTCACCAGCCCCCGAACCTAGCCACGCTGCGGGGAACATGGAGAGGTGAGTACCTTTTGTTTATTTTATTTTGATTAGCTGCAGGAGGCAATTCCCTGGCTACAGAGGGTACTACCTAGCTACAGGCGGCTACTACCTGGCTACAAAGGGCAACTACCTGGCTACAGGGGGCTACTACCTGGCTACAGGGG
This sequence comes from Phyllomedusa bahiana, assembly GCA_025379985.1. Lineage (NCBI taxonomy): Eukaryota > Metazoa > Chordata > Amphibia > Anura > Hylidae > Phyllomedusa > Phyllomedusa bahiana. The sequence continues at coordinate 11,619 of JAODAL010072565.1, forward strand.
GCAATTACTTGGCTACAAGGGGCAATTTACTGTCTGCAGGGGGCTATTACCTGGCTACAGGGGACTACTACCTGGCTGCAGGGGCCTAGTACCTGGCTACAGGGGGCAATTTACTGGCTATATCGAGCTACTACCTGGCTATAGGAGGCAATTACCTGGCTACAGGGAGCAATTATCTGGCTACAGGGGGCAATTACCTTGCTACAGGGAGCAATTACCTGGCTACAGGGGGCAATTTCCGGGCTACAGGGGGAATACTACCTGGCTACCGGGGGTGATTTACTGGCTACAGGGGGCCACTACCTGGCTACAGGGGGCAATTTACTGGCTACAGTGACCGGCTACAGGGGGCTACTACCTGGCTACAGGGGGCTACTACCTGGCTACAGGGGGCAATTTACTGGCTACAGGGGGCTACTACCTGGCCACAAGGGGCAATTTACTGGCTATATGGGACTGCTACTTGACTACAGATGGCATCTACCTGGCTAGAGGGGGCAAATAACTATCTACAGGGGCCTATATAACTACATAATACAGACCTATATTTCTACTTATTTGGAGGCCTATAACTGCCTATCTACTTGATAGGGGACTGAGATACCTACCTATTGGGGAACCTATAAGTTTACCTACCTAATAGGGCGCTCTGAGCTCATGGTGTGGCAGTATTTTTCCGTCACTATGTGGTGGTGATGTGAGGTCATGGTGTGGCAGTATTATTCAGTTACTATGTGGTAGTGATATGTGGTCATGGTGTTGTGGTATTATTCAGTCACTATGTGGTCATGGTGTGGTGGAATTCTTCAGACACTATGTGGTGATGATATGTGGTGGTATTATTCAGCCACTATGTGCTGGTGATATGTGGTCAAGGTGTGGTGATATTCAGTCACTACGTGTTGGTGATATGTGGTCTTAGTAGGACATTGGTACTATTAGCCTTGGATTCTGGTTTTGTGTAGCAGTGTTATTTGGTAACTGTATGACTATTATTTTGTAGTTTTATACGTAGCACATTGTGTTATTTTGTATATTTTGGATTTGGTTGATGGTGATGCACTGTGTCGCATTGTGGCGCATTATATTATGGGGGAGGGAGATTACTTCTCCCCACCCTGAGTGCAATTTAGCCTAGGAACGGCCCTGATAATGACCATCATAACATTTGGAGCAAAAAGGAAGAAGCTTGGAAGCCTAAGAGCACCATCCCAACTGTAAAACACGGTGGTGGCAGCATCATTTTGTGGGGTTGTTTTGCTGCCAGAGGGACTGGTACACTTCACAAAATAGATGACAGCATGAGAAAAGAAGATTATTTGGCAGTACTGAAGCAACATCCCAAGACATCAGCCAGGAAGTTAAAGCTTGGGTGGAAATGGGTCTTCCAAATGGAAAATGATCCGAAGCATACTGCCAAATTGGTTACAAAGTGGCTTAAAGGGAACCTGTCACATAGATTATGCCCACTTGCTGAGGGCAGCACAAGCTGGTGTCAGACATGCTGTTTCCAGCGCTGTGTCCCTTATTCTGTAAGATGCTGTAATTTTAGAGCATTTAATGCTTAAATCTTATTCATGAGCAGGTGTTAGCCCCACCCACCAAAGGCTAGCCCCGCCCACTGACAGTTATTCACATGTTTCTACCCATTCAAAGTAATAGGTTTATCAGTTGAGGTGGGTGGGGCTAGCCTCAGGTGGGCGGGGTATGAAAAAACGGACTCTTTTCATGATTCTTTTCTGGCTGAAAACTGCCGATTTGAGCACTAAATACTCTAAAACTGCAGCATCTTACAGAAAAAGGGAGACCGTGCTGGAAACAGCATGTCTGTCACTAGCTTGTGCGGTCCTCAGCAAGGGGAGCATGAACTATGTGACAGGTTCTCTTTAAGGAAACCAAGTCAAGTTTTGGAGTGGCCAAAACAAACCCCCGATTCAATCTAAAAATTTAGGGCCCCGCTGGGGCAGGTCGGGCCCCGGCGACCCCCGGGGCTCATTTCCCCCATTCTGTCTGGAGAAAGGGGAAAAAAAATCACCAAATTATGAGAAGCTTGTGGGAAAAACCCAAAATGTTTCCCCAATCAACGTTTAAGGGCAAGCTCCAAAACTAATGAAAATTTTGTAAAAAAACAGGAAGGTTTACCCCAACTTTAAATTTTATAAAAAAACAGTTCTTTTAAATTTTTAAAAATTCTTTTAAAACACAAAAAAGGTGGCGAGTCGATTGGCAAACAAGTCATCACGCGCCTGGGTCAGATTTTCCCCTGAAGTTTTGTAAGGCTGTAGGTCTAACACAACCTGTAGCTTACAGTGCTGGTAATTGGCCGCGAAGGTAAACAATGGTTCTCTGTGGTTAACTATGTCCAGTGCATGCAGCGCATATCAATGTGAAATAGAACATAGTCCAGAAGAGACTACCTTTTCTTCTTAGACTCCAATGGCTCTGCCCGGGAAAAAGTATATCAAAATACCCCTCAAACTACCAAAGAGAAAAGAACCTCAAAAAACCGCCAAATCAGGAAAAAATATTTACATCTAAAAAGAAAATTCATAGGCAAGCTGTAAAATTTTACACTTTTGGGCCACATGTAAGAAAAAGTTTGGCTAAAACCACTTTTTTGCCTAGTAACTATGGGGAAAAAAAAATGATTTTTGACCTAAAACAGTTTTCATACATGTGGCCCTCAAAGTTGAATATTCAATCTAAATGGCTCTGTAAAAAATTTTTTACAAGATGTAGGGAGGTTAATACAGGGAAAGGTATTTTCCCCTTTTAACGTCGTGTAATCCCGTCTGCCTATGTGGTATCAGTGTGTTCACCCTTTACAATCAAAAGGGGGTTTCAGGTCAGTTTTTCAGATGGGTTTTTGGTTTAAAAACCCTCCTTTTTAAATGTTCAAAAGATGTAAAATACCGGTTCTTTAAACAGAATCGCCGGTATTTTGGGGGGCCCTGTACCATCGCTTGCCATAAAGTGTTGCTGTTTTCACAAAATTTTGTTTGTATTAAAATATATCACAGTTATGTACTGAAGTGTGCATGTGTTAGTGATTTTTTTTATCATTTAAAAAAGATCAAATAGGTTTTGAAGATTTTTCCATCGGTGTGAAGTAAGTTAATTTTGGGGTTTTCAGTTTTTATATTTACATTTCCAAAAAACAAACAAAAACCCACGCCCAAAAAAACACAAAAACGACAAATCAACCAACCAACCCTTTTAAAAAACACCCCCACCAAACCCGCCAAAAGGGAATAACTCCCTTTCTACACCCCCAAATCTGGGGCCCCACCTTTTCAGGGGGCCTATATCATACAAAAGTACGTTCGGGGGAATCCCCCAACTACTTGGGGAGTCCCCTAATCTCATAGACACAGAACAAATCAGGCCCCCCGTGACCCCCGTCGCACAGGTGACCTTTTAGACGAGGTGAGAGATCACAATTTAAAA
>JAODAL010072566.1:0-15065 GCA_025379985.1 Phyllomedusa bahiana
CGGCTGGGGGAAAGGCACATTTTGGGGGGAACCATGGGGCCCCATTTCCAAATGTAACATCCCGGTGGTGGGTTTCCCCTGGACCACCGCAGGCGATGGGTTAAGCCCCCACCAGGGAGTGGAATCTAAGTGGGTTTCCCCGGGATTCACCAAACCCCCCCCGCAAAACAGGGTGGTCTTTTTCGCGGCGGGGTCCACCAGGCACCCACCACCGGCGGGCTTGCCTGCGGGGGCGGGCCCCAAAGGTTACGAGGGACAGGAAAAGGGAGGGAGGCTCGAAATCCGGGGGCGGCAGGGTCAGGGGAGGCGGCTCAGGGTTCGTAGACGGTTAAAAACGCAGGGGGTCCCCGGACAAAGGGGGCCCTGGGTTTGTGGTCGGGGAAACGTAAGGGAGACGGGCGGGACAAAGTAAGGCAAAAAGGAACCCCACTAGACAAAACTTTCTTTTCCCAAAACATACACAAAGGGGTCCGGCGGGGCCCCAGAAAAGGCCCCGGGCTTAAATAGGAGCATGCCCCGGGAATGAAACCCAAATTTCCGGGGCCCCTGCCCCTTTTTAAAATTTAAAAGCCAGCGCGCGCGCGTCCCTAGGGGCGGAGCCAGCCCTGGCGGGGGACGAGCCCGACAGAGCAGGAGCGCGGGACCCGACAAGCAGGAGCGCGGCCGGGGAAGTTTAGCGCTTTACAGGGACCGGACAGAAGCGGACCCTATTAAATGGGCCCCCCTTTCCCCGGCTAAAAGGTCCCCGGCCCCCCTTACCTGCAAAAATGGCCCGGCCCCATTAAACCCGGGTAAATGGCCCTGGGCCCCATAACCTGGGCAACTGGGCCCTATTAACCCCGGCTAAATGGCCCGGCCCCATTACCTGGCTAACTGGCCCTGGCCCTATTAACCTGGCTAACGGCCCATTTACCTGGCTAACTGGCCCCTTTCCTCATTAATTGGTAACGGGCCCTTTGGCCCCAAAACCTGGCTAACTGGCCCTATCCCTAAAAACCTGGTAACTGGCCCCGCCCCATTACCTGGCTAACTGGCCCCCATTACCTGGCTAAATGGCCCGGCCCCCCTTTTCCAAGGGTTTAAATGGCCCGCCCCAAATTTCCTGGGTAACTGGCCCTGGCCCCATTACCTGCTAACTGGCCCTGGCCCTATTTCCTGGGTAACTGGGAAATGGCCCAAATTAAACCCGGGTAACTGGCCCCATTCCCTGGGAAAATGGGCCCCCCCCCCCAACCTGGCTAACTGGCCCTGGCCCCCCTTAACCCGGAAAAAAAAAACTGGCCCTATTACCTGGTTTAAATGGGGCCCTTGGCCCCCCTTTTCCCGGCTAACTGGCCCTGGGCCCCAAATTTCCTGGCTAACTGGCTCGGCCCCCTTACCTGGGTAAAATGCCCCACCCCCCTTACCGGCAAAATTTGGGCCCTGGCCCCCCTTGGGCCCGCTAATTGGGGCCCCATTACCTGGCTAACTGGCCCTAATCCCGGCTAACTGGCCCGGGCCCCTTTCCCGGCTAACTTTGGGCCTGGGCCCCCCAAACTGGCTAAACTGGCCCCCTTAAACCTGGCTAACTGGCCCTGGCCCTAATTTCCCGGCTAACTGGCCCTGGCCCCTTACCTGGGTAACTGGGCCCCAAATTTCCCCGGCTAACCGCCCTAGCCCCATTACCTGGTACCCCAGTACCTGGTTAATTACTGGGGGCAGCCCAACAACGGGTTTTTTTTCTTGGGGGGACCCTACTAAATGGGTAATTCCCTTTGGGCAGCCCATCTACCTGGCTATTACGGGGCAGCTTTAGCTACCTGGCTAAATTACGGGGGGAAACCCAAACTACCCCGGGTAGTTACTTTGGGGGCATCCCCAGCAACCCGGCATTACTCGGGGCAGCATTGCTAACCCCTTTCTATTACCGGGGGCAACCCTATCTTCTGGCTTTTTTTTTTTTAAATATCTGGGCCCAACCCTTTAAAATAAAGGGGCATGCCCGGCAATGACCAATTACCGGCGCAATGCCCCTTTAAATTCAAACGCCAGGCCCCGCGCGCCCTAGGGGGGGAGCCGCGTGGCGGGAGACGGGGGCCAGACAAAGCAAGCGCAGGAGCCAGACAGAGCTTTTGGAAACGCGGGCCCGGAAGTGAGCTGACAGGGACCGGACAGAAGCGGGCCCCATTACTGGGCCCCCCCTTTCCTTCTAACTGGTCCTGGGCCCCCTTACCCCGGGTAACTGGCCCCGGCCCCATTACCTGGCTAAATGGCCCCGGCCCTTAACCTGGCTTTAAATGGCCATATTTCCTGGCTAAATGGCCCCGGGCCCCCTTTCCTGGCTAACTGGGCCCTTTCCCTATTTCCTGGCTAACTGGCCCTAAAACCTGGGTAACTGGGGCCCGGCCTCAAATTTCATTTGGCCCAACCCGGCCCCTGGCCTCAATTTCCTGGCTAACTGGGCCCAAACCCTATTCCTGGCTAAATGGCCCGGGCCCCCTTTTCCTGGCTAACTGGCCCTATTTAAACCCGGCTAAAAGGGCCCCCGGCCCCCTTTTCCTACTAACTGGCCCCTGTCCCCCCTTACCTGGCTAACTGGCCCTGGGCCCCCTTTAAAACCCGGCTAACTGGCCCTGGCCCTATTTCCTGGCAAAATGGAACTGGCCCTATTAAACCCGGCTAACCCGGCCCCATTCCCCGGCAAACTGGCCCTGAAACCCCCTTACCTGGCAAAATGCCCTGGCCCCATTACCTGGCTAACTGGCCCCTTTTAAACCGGGTTTTAACGGCCCCGGGCCCCCATTACCTGGTTTAATTTCCCCGGGCCCAAATTCCCCCGGGAAAACCTGGCCGGGCCCCCTTTAAACTGGCAAAACTCCCCCCAACCCCCTTTAACCGGGCAAATTTGGGCCCCGGCCCCTTTTGGCCTGGCAAATTTGGGCCCTATTCCCTGGCAACACGGGCCCCTTTAATACCTGGCTAACGGGCCCCCGGGCCCCCATTCCCTTTGGCTAACTGGTCCGGGCCCCCAATATCGGGCAAAACCGGCCCCCATTACCTGGCTAAGGGGCCCTGGCCCTTTTAAACCTTTGGCTAACTGGCCCGGCCCCCTTTAAACCGGGTAACTGGCCCAAAACCCCTGGAAAAACTGGCCCTACCCTATTACCTGTGTAGCCCCCAGCTACCGGAAAATTTACTGGGGGGCACCCCAGCAACGGGTTTTATTTACTGGGGGCAGCCCTACTAAATGGCTAGTTACTTAGGGCCCCCCCTACAACCGGGGCTATTTTACTTGGGCACCCCAAATTTACCTGGCTAGTTACGGGGCACCCCTATCTACCTGGCTATTACTGGGAGAAACCCTAGCTACCTGGCAATTTTACTCGGGGCGCACAAGCTCCCTTTTCCCTATTTACTGGGGGAAAAACCCACTACTGGCATTATTTGGGGGAAAAAACCCCAGCCCCCTGATATTTTACTGGGGACAGCCCAAGCTATCTGGTTTTTTACGGGGAAAGCCCCCCCCACCCTGGCTAGTTCCCTGAGGGCGGGCCCCCAGCACCTAGCTGTTACTGGGGGCAGCCCAGCTACCGGCAAATTTAAACAGGGGAAGGCCCGCCCTACTTAAAAATTAAAAATTGGGAACCCCCCTTGTTATTTCCCTTTAAATTGATCTCCAATTTACATCCACTTATTTTCCGTTTTTTAATTTCAAATTTTCTTAGGGTCTAGCATACCCCCGTTTGGGGTAAAATTTAAATTTGAAGGGCCCCAAAAGGGGGCACAATTATTTTTTTGGGGGCCTCAAAGGATAGGAGTTTGTACAGATTTGGGGAATTTGAAGGAAAGTGCAGGAAAAGAAGGAGCCCTAAGATGTTTTTTGGGGAAAAATTCTACGGGGACAAATATGAACGGGACAAGAAGACTTTGCATGCTGTACTGGACAGAAAAAAAGGGAAAGGGGGAACGACAGACAGGGAAGACATAATGGGGGTTTGGGTCAGATGGAAAAAAAAGGGAAAAAAAAGCCCAAACTCCCAACAAAATTAAAGTCTCCGTGAATCCCGGATGTCAGGGGTAATTTTAAATTCTGTGTTTAATCAGTGCTGTATTTCAATGGGGAGAACCTGGTTTCTGGTGGGTCTGATTTTGGGGGTGTTGAAGGTTATATTGGGCTTTAAAGAGGCATTTTAGGGTTTCCCGATTGTAAAGCAGCCCACTACCTGGCTAGTTACTTTGGGGGACCCCCAGCTACCTGGCTTGTTTCCTTTTGGGTGCACCCTACAAATGGCTAAATTACTTTGGGGGGAGCCCCAGCTTAAACCCGGCTAAATACCCGGGAGCCCCAAGCTACCTGGTAGTTACTGGGGCACCCAAACACCTGGGTAGTTTTCCCCTTTGGGGGGAAACCCAGCTATCTGGCTTTTTTACCCGGGGGGCACCCTAGCTCCCCGGGAATTTACTGGGGGGAAACCCTGTCCCACCCCCGGCTAGTTTCTTTTAGGCAGCCCCAGCTAACCCCGCTTTTTTAATGGGGGGACCAAAAACTACCCCGGTACTTTCTATGGGGATCCCCCCGCATCTTTCTTTTTTAAGGGGGCAGCCCCCAGCTCTCGGCTAATTTCTGGGGGGACCCCACTACCTGGCCCAATTATTGGGGGGAAACCCAAGCTTAAACCTTTGCTAAATTTCGGTGGGGGGACCCTAGCTACCTGGGTAGTTTTCTGGGGGCAGCCCAGGGGGACCTGGGGGGGAGTTTTAATTTGACCCGCCCCACTACCGAAAAAATTACTGGGGGTACCCCCGTTCCTGGCCCCAAAATTTCGGGGGCCCGCCCTAGCTACCTGGCTAATTACTGGAGACAGCCCTACTCCCTTTTTATTACGGGGGGGAAACCCAAACTCCTGGATAATTACTTGGGGAAACCCCCGTTTTCCTGGCTAGTTACTGAGGGGAGCCCCCACTATCCCGACTTGTTACTTGGGGGCCCAAACCCCCCAGCTATCTGGCTTTTTACCGGGGGCAGCCCTGGCTACCCGGCTAGTTACTGGGGGGAAACCCTGTCCCTCCTGGCTAATTAATGGGCGCAGCAACCCGCTTACCTGACTAATTACCCGGGGGGAGTCCCCCCTACCTGGCCAGTTTTCTGGGGGCATTTTTACTACCTCATTACTTTTGGGGGGGCCCCCCTACCTGGGTTGTTAAAGGGACAGCCCAACTACCTGGCTAATTACTGAGGGAAACCCTAAATACCTTTGGGTAGTTCCTTTGGGGGAGCCCTAGTTTCCGGCTAGTTACTTGGCGCAGCCCCCCGCTACCTGGGAATTTTCTTTGGGGGTTTTGCCCCAGCTTCCCCGGGGTAATTACTGGGGGCATCCCTAGCTTTCCCCGGCTAGTTACTGGGTCAAACCCTACCACCTGGCTAGTTACTTTTGGGGGAGCCCCAGCTACCTGGCTTTTTACGGTGAGTCCTAGCAAAATGGCTAGTTACTGAAAGCACCCTTAAATTAAACTGGCCCGTTACGGGGGCCCGCCCCCGCTACCTGGCTATTTACCCCGGGTGCAAACCCCACACCTCTATTTTTCTGGAGGGAAACCCCAGGGAAACCCGGGGTTAAATTTCTGGGACAAACCCCAGCTACCTGACAAATTTCTGGGGCAACCCTACACCCCCGGCCAAATTTCTTGGGGAAACCTTCTAAACTGGCAGTTCCAAAGGGGCAGCCCTACAAACTGGCCCGTTAATTGGGGCACCCTAGCAACCCCGGGGTAGTTACTGGGGGAAGCCCTGTCTACTGGCTTGTTAAATTTGGGGCAGCCCCAGCACCGGCTTGTTTTCTGGGGACAAACCCTAAACTACGTGGCTAAATTTTCTGGTGGGGGCCCTTTTCACCTGGGGTATTACGGGCAGCCCTAGTTTCCTGGCCCATTTCGTGGCACAGCCCCCCGCTAAACCCGGGTTTAAAAACTGGGGGTAGCCCCCCGCAAAACCCGGGTAAAATTTCTGGGACATCCCAACTACCTGGCTGTTTTCTGGGGGGAAACCCCCACTACCTTGCAAATTTTCTTGGGGGAGCCCCCGCTACCCCGGCGGAAAGGGGGGGGTCCTAGCTACTTGGCTAGTTACTGAGGGCAGCCCCCAGTTAAACCCGGGTTTGTTACTGGGGGGAGCCCCAGGGAACCCCCGGCTTTTTCTGGGTGCAGCCCACTACCTGGCTAGTTAAATGTGGGGGGCCCCAGCCCACCTGGCTAATTAAATGGGGGCAGCCCCCCAGCAAACCCGGGTATTTAATTGGGGCAAACCCTAGCTTCTGGCTATTTTCTGGGGGACCCACAAACTGGCTGTTACTGGGGGCACCCCAGCTAACCCCCGGCCCAGTTACGGGGGAAGGGCCCGTCAAAATTTGGGTATTAAATTTGGTTTCAGCCCCCCTACCCGGCTTGTTTACTGGGGGCGCCCAATTTCCCGGGTAATTACGGGGGCAGCCCTAGCTACCGGATTTGTTACTGGGCAGCCCTATTACCCGGGAAATTTCCCTTGGGACAGCCCCACTACCTGGGTTTAAATTTCTGGGGGTACCCCAGCACCTGGCTAATTACTGGGAGCCCTCCCCAGCTACCTGGGTATTTTCTGGGGGGAGGGCCCCGCTAACCCTGGCTAGTTTTCTTGGGGCAACCCCCCGCTACCTGGCTTGTTTTTTTGGGGGCAGTCCCAGCACTTTTGGGTAGTTACGAGGGAGCCCTAGTTTTCCTGGCTAGTTATTTGGGGGAGCCCCAGCTACCTGGCTTTACTCGGGTGCAGCCCTTCCTTTCCTGGCTGTTTTCTGGAGGAAGCCCCACAAACCGGCTAATTACTGGGAAAACAGCCCTACAACCTGGCTATTACTTGGGGGAAACCCCCCAGCAAACCTTTCTAGTTTACTGGGGGGGAGCCCTAGCACCTGGCTGTTTTCCCTTGGGGGAGACATTGCAAACCCGCTAGTAACTTGGGGCAGCCCTAGCTATCGGCTTTTTTACAGGGGGGGAGCCCTAGCTTTCCTGGCTAGTTATTGGGGGAAAACCCCCGTCCCAAATTGGCTATTACTTGGGGCAGCCAACTACCTGGCTTGTTACTGGGGGGATCCCTACTGGGCTGGCTTGGTTTTCTGGGGGGAAACCCAGCTATCCCGGCAAAATTACTGGGGGGAAAACCCCAGCTACCTGGGTTTTTCCCGGGGGGAAACCCAGCTACCTGGGGTAATTAAAGGGGGCAGCCGTCTACCAGGAAAAGTTACTTGGGGGAGCCCTAAATTTAAACCCGGCTAGGTTTCTTTTGGGGCAGCCCCGCCCCCCTTGCTGATTACGGGGGAAGCCCTACTACCCGGTTAATTTCCCGGGGGGAAACCCTACAAACCCGGGTAATTACTGGGGGGAGTTTCCCCCTAAACCCGGGGTAATTACTTTTGGGGGGGGCCCCCCTACCTGGCTTGTTTTCGGCGACAGCCATAGCTACCGGCTAATTTTCCGGGGGGATCCCAAATGTCCGGGCTAGTTCCCCGGGGGGAACCCTACTATCTGGGTTTTTACTTGGGGGGAGCCCCCCCGCTAACCCGGCTAATTAAAAAGGGGGGAGCCCTACTAAACCTCGCAAATTTCTTTGGGGGGAAACCCCCCGCTATTGGCTTGTTACGGGGCCCGCCATAAACTACCGGGGAAATTAAATGGGGCATCCCTACTGTCTGGCCCTTTTTACTGGGGGAACCCCAGCTCTCTGGGTAGTTTTCTGGGGGGAAAAACCCCCCCCAAACCGGGTTTAAATTAACCCCGGGGGAGCCCCAGCTACCCCGGCTAATTACTTGGGGGCCCCCACACCAGGATAGTTTTCTGGGGCAAACCCCAGTTACCTGGGTATTTTTCTTGGCGGGAGCCCCAAACTAAACCCTTCGATTAATGGGGGGAACCCTAGCTACCTGGTTTTAAATTTCTGTGGGAAAACCCTAGCTACCTGGGTAATTACTGGGGGGATCCCAGCTTAAACCCGGGGGATTTTCTTGGGCACCCCCCCTACCTGGCCCTTTTTAATGAACAGCCATTCAAACCCGGCTAGTTCCCGGGGGCAACCCCCAGCTTTTCTGGCTTTTTACTTGGGGTAGCCCTAAACAACTGGGTTTTTCTGGGCAGCCCCAGCACCTGGCTTTAAATTTCTGGGGGCACCCCCGCTACCTGGTATTACTTTTGGGGGGGCCCTCCCATCTCGCTAGTTTTCTTGGGGGAGCCCCCACTATCTGGCTTGGGTTTCTGGGGACAAACCCTAGCTACCTCTATTTTTCTGGGGCATCCCTAGCTGTCCCCGGCTTGTTTTCGGGGTAGCCCCTAGCTACTGGCCAGTTACGGGGGGGCCCCCGCACCTGGTTTAAATTTTTTTGGGGGGACCCCAGCTACCGGCTAAATTTTTCCCCGGGGGAACCGAGCTACCCGGATAAATTACTGGGGGCCCCCCTAGTTTCCTGGCAATTACTTGGCCCCAACCCCAGCAAACCGGAAAAATTTACTGGGGAAGCCCCAGCAAACCTTTTCTAGTTACTGGGGGCAGCCCCAACTACCAGGGTAGTTTTCTTTGGGGCAAACCCCACTACCTGGGATTTTTAAAAGGGACACCCTAGCAAACCGGCTAGTTTTCTGGGGGGGATCCCCAGCTGTCCCCGGGTTGTTACTTGGGGGTAAGCCCTAGCTATTGGCATGTTAAATTGGGGGCAGCCCCACTACCGGGAAAATTTCCCGGGGGCAAACCAAAGCTAACTGGGTAGATACTTGGGGGGGCCCCTATTTTCCTGGGTAAATTACTTTTCGCAGCCCCACCCACCTGGCTAAATTTTAAATTTGGGTGTAGCCCCGCTACCTGGCCCAATTACTGGGGGGAGCCCTACTACCTTGGGTAAAACTGGGGGCAGGGCCCCAGCTAAACCCCGGGTAGTTACTGGGGGCAGTCCCAGCCCACCTTGGGTAATTACCTTTTGGGGAAGCCCCCCTACCTGGCTTGTTTCTGGGGCAGCCCTAGCCCAAACCGCTATTTTCTGGGGGGGAGCCCAACACGTGGAAAAAGTTACGGGCGCCCTAGGTTTTCCTGGGTAGTTTTTTTGGCGCAGCCCCCAAACCCGGCCCAAATTTTGGGGGCATCCCCAGCTACCTGGGTAGTTTAAATTTGGGGGAGCCCTAGCTATTCTCGCTAGTTACTTGGGGCAGCCCTACTATCTGGCTTGTTAAATGGGGACAGCCATTCTAAAGGCCCTTTTTTTAAAATGGGGGCATCCCTACTGTCGGGGTTTTTCTTTGGGGGGAGCCCAAACCTCTGGGTAGTTACGGGGAACCCAGGGAACCCGGGTTTAATTTTCTGGGGGCAGCCCCAGCCCCCACCTGGCTAATTACTGGGGCGCCGAAACAAACCCGGAAAGTTTTGGGGGCAGCCCTAGTTTTCCTGGGAGTTACTTTGGGGCAAAACCCCCGCTAACCCCGGATAATTACTGGGGGAAGCCCTAGCTACGGGCTAGTTAATTGGGGGGAGCCCCCCCTACCCCGGAATACTTGGGGGAGCCCCCCCTACCTGGCTTTACTGGGGGCAGCCTAAACAACCCCGGCTAGTTACTGGAGGCAACCCAGCTGTCTGGCTGTTACTTTGGGGGAGCCCCCAGCTAACTGGCATGTTAAAGGGGGCAAACCCCAGCAAACCCGGCAATTTTCTGGGGGCAAACCATAGCTAACGGGTAATACTGGGGGCAGCCCAAATTTTCCTGGGTAGTTTTTTGGCCCCAGCCCCCCACCCCCGGGTAATTAAATTGGGTTTTAGCCCCAGCTCCTTTCAAATTACTGGGGGGGGCCCTAGCTAACCCCGGCTAAAATTTCTTTGGGGGGAGGGCCCAGCTACCTGGCAATAAATGGGGGCAGTCCCAGCCCAACCCGGCAGTTACTTTGGGGAAACCCCAAACTACCTGGCTTTTTACGGGGGGGGCCCAAACTACCCCGGCTAATTAAATGGGGGCAGCCCTAGCAACGTTGGGAAATTTTCTTGGGGGAGCCCCTTACCTGGCAAAATTTTCGTGGCGCAGCCCCCCAAACCCGGCTAATTACTGGGAGCATCCCCACACCTGGCTAGTTACGGGGGCAAGCCCCGCCCACCTGGCTGTTTTCTTGGGCAGCCCCCCGGGATTTTCTTTTACTGGGGGCCGCCCTAGCTACCGGCTAGTTTCGGGGCAGCCCTAGCTTTCCTGGCTAGTTACTTAGGGGAGCCCTAGGGCCCCTGGCTAGTTACTTGGGGGAGCCAACGGGTAAAACCTGGCTAGGGTTTCTTGGGGCAAACCCGAAGGGTACCTGGCAATTAAAAAAGGGGGAGGGGGCCCGTCTACTTTCCAAAATTAAAAGGGGAACCTTGTTTACCTACCTAATTTAGTCTACCATTTACAGCCCCCTTAACTGGGCATTTTTTTAAATTTTTAATTCTTAAGGTTCATATGCTGTTTTGGGGTACAATTTTCTGTGTAGGGCAAACCAAAAGGGGGACTATTTTCTATTTGGGGCTCTATGGATAAGGAGGTTTTTACAGATTTGGGGAAATTTATAGGAAAGTGCTTTGGGGAAAAAAAAGAGGGGGTTTTTAAGATGGATTTTGGGGAAATTCCAAAAGGGAAAGAGCAGTGAACGGGAGAAAAGATATTGAATGCGTAAATGGACAAAGAAAAAAATGGAAGGGAAAACAAATAAAGGGGGGGGAAAAACATGGGTTTTTGGGTTCCCGATGGGGAATAAAAGGAGAAGAAACAACTCCCCTCAGAGAGGACCGTCTCCTTGAGTCCCCCATGTCCCGGGGAAAATTTTTTTTTCTGTGTTGAATTAGTGCTTATTAAATTTTATGGAGCCTGGTTAACCCGGGGACCCGATTGGGGTGTTGTGGTTATGTTTGGGGTTGTATAAGGCAGTGTAGGCTTTCCCTGATTGGAAAGCAAAAATACACTTGGGCTTGTGTTAGAGTTTTTTTCTGCCCAATTTTTTTTCCTGCCCTTTTGTGTAGGTCCTTCACACCCAAAAATTTTCGTATAGCTTAACTGCCGTTTTTTTCTGCAAAAAAAACAAAATCAAAAACGCACCCAAAATGCACTGTGTGAAAGCACCTTTATAGCGTAGTTTATTTTAGAAAGTGGCGAAGTGCGAGAACAAGGGACATTTTTTTAACCGGATATTGTATGTGGGATGGTGGGGCTTTGTGCCAGGGCTGATTTTTATTCCCAGTCCGGCCCTGTTCCTGAGACTTACCAACCTTCCTTCCTGGGGCCTCGCAACCTCCCTTTCTGGAGCCTGCAAACCTACCTAACTCGGGCATACCAACCTACCTGGGGCCTACTTACCTACCTGGGCCTAACCAGCCTACTTAGGGCCTTGATCTTTTACCTACCTGAGGCCATGCCTACCTACTTCCTAGCCTCTACCTCATAGTTGCCAACTTTTGAAAATGAAAAAGCAGGAGATATTAGTGGGCGGCGCGCGTAGCGCGCTGCGGCAAAAAATTGCATGGACACGCCCATCTTGTCGGTATGCCACGCCCATTCAAAAAGCCACACCCACTCCACCTAACCGCATAACGGCTTTGGAAGAAAGCCAGGTAGATGCCCTTATAGCCAGGTAGTAACCCCCCCATAAGCAGGTAGTGCCCCTTACAGGCAGGTAGATGCCCCCTTGTAGCCAAGTAGATGCCCCCTCTGTAGCCAGGTAGGTTCCCCCCTTTGTTAGCCAGGTAGGTGCCCCCCTTTGTTAGCCAGGTAGGTGCCCCCATTGTTTTCCAGGTAGGTGCCCCCATTGTTTGCCAGGTAGTGCCCCCATTGTTGCCAGTAGTGCCCCCTCTGTTGCCAGGTAGATGCCCCCTCTGTTGCCATGTTTATGCCCCCATTCTTGCCAGGTAGATGTCCCCTCTGTTGCCAGGTAGATGACCCCTCGGTTGCCAGGTAGGTGCCCCCATTGTTGCTAGGTAGTGCCCCCTCTGTTGCCAGGTAGATGTCCCCTCTGTTGCCAGGTAGATGTCCCCTCTGTTGCCAGGTAGTGCCCCCTCTGTTGCCAGGTAGATGTCCCCTCTGTTGCCAGGTAGTGCCCCCTCTGTTGCCAGGTAGATGTCCCCTCTGTTGCCAGGTAGTGCCCCCATTGTTGCCAGGTAGTGCCCCCATTGTTGCCAGGCAGAGCCCCCCATATAGCTAACAAAAATAAAATAATAAAATCCACTTACCTCACCAGGCTCCTGGAGCACGGCCGCTCCGGACGATCTCCTCAGCGGCGCAGGGGGAGTGAGTCACTCCCCTGCAGCCGCGCGTCACTTCCCCTGCGCCGCTGACCTGTATGTGCGGCGCACACACCGGCGCCGGACATACAGGGGGGAGGAGGGAGGAGAGGAACGAGACTCCGGGCGGGTGAAGCGGGCGCAGCGGCCGCTTCACCCGCCTTTAGGATCGGCCCGGCGGCGCCAGAGTAGCGCACTAGCGCTACTCTGTCGCCGCGGCCATTTAAAGGCCCCCCGCCCCCCCTACGCGGCGGGGGGAATGCCAACTCCCCCGGGAGGGGCGGGGGGGGACCCCAAATAGCGGGACCCCCCCACCAAAAACGGGAGAGTTGGCATGTGTGCTCTACCTACCTACCTGATAACATGATTCTGAGGGGTACAGGCCAAACCTGTAGCACAATCTCCAGGGATTAGTACTCTGTTTCTCCCCCATCCACCTAGAAGACTGTGCCTTTAAGGTTATGGCCTGTACCATGCTCTCCCACCACTGCGCTGTTTAAACCCCTTTAGATGCCGTTCCAAAATGGCCGCGGCGTCTGAATGAATGAAGATCCCGGGGCCACGCACCGATCTTCAGGGCAATCGGCATCGCCGCAGCATTCCTGCAGCGATCCGACACCTTGACATGCCAGCGGGAAGCCCTTTGAACGCTCCCGTCACTGCCTTTGGTTTTTCCCCACTCCGGCCGCAGACAGAAGCGTGGAAACCGCCCATCTTGGGACAGTCTAATGCATTGTCTATGCAATGCAATAGACTGTATTAACGATCGTGCCACCTAGTGGTCAAGCACCCTAGGTGGACTCAATGTTACAGTAAAAAAAAAGAAATAAAGTTTTAAAGTACAAAAAAAGTATTAAAAGTTCAAATCACCCCCCTTTCCCCATTTACATATAAAAATAATAAAATAATAAAAAAGTTACACATATTTGGTATCACCGCATCCGAAAAAGTCCAATCTAAAAAAAATATAATTCATTTTTTCCCTCACTGACGTCCGTAGGTGTTAGCACAAAAAAGTTATTGGTCGCACAAATGGCCCATGGGCAAATTTCAAAAATAGAAAAATTTTGGGAAAATTTTTTAGGACCAAAACATAAGGGAAAACCCCCTACTGATATTCCGGATGCGTAAAAACCTGAAATACGAAACAATTAATTTCCCAAAAAGATTGAACGCTGTAAAAGAAAAATAAACCCGCAAATATGGCGAAAATTTTTTTTTTTTCAAATTTGTCTCCTTAAATTTTTTTTTGGGGGTTTTTCCCAGTATATTCTATAGACAATTTTAACACCATTAAAAACTTTTTTGTCCCGCAAAAAAAAAAAGCCCCATTGTCAGTAAGTGGAAAAAATAAAAAAGTTTTGGCCTTGGGGAAGGCAAGGAGGGAAAAACAAAGTTGTCAACAACAAAAAACGCCCGGGGGCTAAAGGGGGTTTAAGGGTTCCAGTCAAAAGTTTTTTGCCTTTTACTCAAAAATCCTCAATAAACTTATTACCACAGAGTTCAGCTTTTCTCCCTCTATCACACCTGATCTCAATGGGGGTGTAGTATAAACTTCCTGAGGGTTCCATTTAATTGATGGTCACTCTGTGGGAAAATTTAATATGCAATTTACACTCACCGGCCCTTTTTTAGGTACCCATGAAATAACGGTTGGACCCCCCTTTTTCCTTCAAACTGCCTCAATTTTTCGTGGCAAGATTCCCCAAGGGGTTTTCAACGAGCTCAAATTGGTACCCAAGGGGCCCAAAAAGTGCCAAGAAAAAAATTTCCCCACACATGACCCACCACCACCAGCCTAACCCTTGATACAAGGAGGATGGACCTTTCTTTTTATGTTGTTGACGCCAAAATTTTGACCCAACCATCCGAATGTCGCACAGAAATCGAGACTCATCAGACCAGCAAAGTTTTTCCAATCTTCCCCTGTCCAAATTTCGATGAGCTTGGGGGAAAAATTTGGGGCCTCATTTCCTTTTCTTAGCTGAAAGGAGTGGCACCCGGTGTTCTTCTGCTGCTTTCCCCTGCCTCAAAGTTCGCCCTACTGTGCATTCAGAATGCTCTTCTGCACCTTGGTGAAAAGGGGGGTATTTGAGTCAGTTTTCCTTTCTTCGCCCAACCTTGCCCATTCCCTTTTTCCTAGTTAAGTGGAAAAAAAAAAAAGTTAGGTTGGGAAGGAAAAGGAGGGAAAAACAACTGTCAACAACAAAAAAACGCCGGGTACTAAAGGGGGTTAAGGATTCCAGTCAAAAATGTTTTCTCCCTTTTACTCAAAAATCCTCATATAACTTATTCCCACGAGTTAGTTTTTCTCCCTCTATCACTCCTGATCTAAAATGGGTGTGTAGTATAAACTCCTAAAGGGTTCCTTTTAAATTTGATGGTCACTCTGGGGAAGTTTTAAAATTTTTGCAATTAATAACCCCCCTTTATTAGGTACCCATGAAGTAACTTTGGCCCCCCTTTTCCCTTCCTGTTATTACTAGGGAAAATAAGTTTAGTCATTTTTGACTTTCTTTATTGATCTTTTATTAATGTGGTTTGTCATTTTTAACATCATTAAACCCCTGATCACGCCATCTTTTGGTAAAATTTTTTCCCGTCGTAACCTCCCTTTTTTTATGTATTTTTTGACTTTATTAATTAAAGTAATTAACTAATGGGGTTTTTTTGTGTTTTTGTAATGAGTCTAATTTGAATTTTCTGAAAAATTGCCATAATTTTATTTATAAAAAAACAGTAAAAACGCTAAGTAGTTAAAAAACACGACCAAAAGTCATATTTTTTCCAT